>JAPMLY010002200.1:37500-62946 GCA_026401115.1 Tetraselmis chui | reverse complement strand
GAGTACACGGCCTAAAACAGTGTGCTCACTTAATTCAACTCTGCTGACTATCGTGTGGTACGATGAAATGGATTGAGGAGCCAAGAAGGCTGAAACTGATCTACGTCGTGAGGGTGTCTTAGAAGGCGAGCTTCTTCTTTTGAGCTTCGCTAGGGAGCTGCACTCTCCACGCCAGACCCACCGCCTGGAAATAACCAACATTCGAAGTCACAACCGTTAGTTCACCGACCGACGTAAAGTAAAACAAGAATAAGCCGAAAGGGCGGAGGGGGCGTTCATAAAGTTGAGACTGCTGGGGTCCGATGTCGCTACTCGGTGAAGATCAACACGAAATGCTTCGTAAATCCTATGCAACGTTACTTCACTAGCCAAATGCATTTAGTTATTCATTAATGCGTTCGCCCCTTTGACATTATGCCAAGGAGCTGGCGTGTGTATGCATGTGTGCGCGCGCGTGTGTGCGTATGTGTCCGCGTGTTTATGTATATTTGAGCGTCCGTATATGAATCCGTGTGCGTGTGTGTGTGTGTGTGTGTGTGTGTGTGCGCGCGCGCGCGTGTGTGTGTATGCGCGTTTGATCAAGCGAGTTACGGAGTGTGCTACTATGTTGAATTAAAAGACTTTCCCTTTGTGTCATCATACTGAATAGATTACGCCAGTCCCATTAATACGAGATAGATAAACATATATACGGGGGGGGGGGGGCGCGGAGAATTGCAGCTTACCTCGAGAGCTTTGATGACGATGTACGTGGCATCGAACTGCCACCACTGCAGGCCGTGGCGCGCACTGAATTTGAAGGCGTGATGGTTGTTGTGCCAGCCCTCGCCGAAGGTGAGCAGAGCGACGAGCCAATTGTTTCGGCTGAGGTCGCCCGTCTTGTAGGTCTGGTACCCCCACACGTGCGCCACGCTGTTGACGTTCCACGTGTTGTGCAGCACCCAGCAGATGCGGAGGGCGCCACCCCACACGATCCCGGGAAACCCGGCGAAATAGAAGAGCACGAGAAACTGCGCCAGGATGTGGAGAGCGTAGGTACGCCGGAGGAAGCGGTAAAAGGGCTGTCGCTCCATTTCGCGCGAGTTACTTTTGTCGCTGGTACGAAACTCGCGGTACTTCTGGTCGAACAGCCAGCCGAGGTGACTGAACCAGAAGCCTTCGTAGGGAGAGTGCGGGTCGAGAGGGGTGTCAGTGTGGAGGTGGTGGTAGCGGTGCGCGCTGATCCACTCGATGGGGTCGCCCTGCAGCGGTGGAGGCACCATTAACATAAAAATAAATGAAATAATTACTGCATAAAAACATATAAGAAAGGGGATGAAGCATATGTAAACAAGCCTGAATTTTCTACACTCAAGCAGACACACACAATAATATAAGAAAGAAATTATGAATGAATCGTCGTCAATAAGGGTGAGGACATCGATGATGACAGCTGTACCACGTGTGCCGATGAAATGAGGTGCTATACAGAGTGCTGTGTCGAGGATACAAATTTAAAAGAATTAAATGGAGAGCCAGACTTAGCACCGAAAGGGAAGCAAGCAGATGGCACAATAAAGAATGATGTGAGAATGCCTCCAAGAATGGGGGCATCAGTGACAGCTGTACGTGTGCCAACGAAACGTGCTTAAAATACTTATCATTGCAAAACTGATGAACACTAGTGCTAGAACGCCGAATTGCTTGATTGTGCTGGTAAAATAAAATGTTCACTGGTAAAATCGAGCGCAGAGAGGCAAGGCTGGGGCAGGGCAGGGCCTCACCTGGAGAGCCAGGACGCCGCAGTATGCGAAGACGTACTCCAGCCACTTTGGGGTCTGGAAGCTGCGGTGGCTCAGCTGCCTGTGGTATGAGAGGGTGATGCCAAAACAACCTGCGAGTGGAGACATGGACTCATTGCTGTGATGGGTATCGGGCCAAGTAAGACAGCTACTCGGCTAGAGCATCGGCCGCAGCGAGTGATCCAAGATACCTTATGCAAGGACTTTAGAGCTAAGTCCCATTAGTTTGATATACTTAAATACATTTAATTAAAGATAAGGTAGGTTAATAGCGGTGCATAATTCAATTAGTTGGGAAATTTTATGCCTCGCACGGTAGTGGCCCACCTGTGACGACGTAGAGCGCCCAAAATAGGGCAAACATGTTCCACGAGAAAGTGAAAGGCGCAAAGAGGCACAGCACGTGCAGGGAGCCCAGCACGCCCATGAACCCCCAATCGGTGGTGTTCCAGTTGGCGGGGTTCCACCACTGGCGTTTCGAGATGTAATAGGTGTCGCTTCCCGTGATGCGCTTTGCGCCGGGCTCGTTCCGCTGCGCCGCCGGCGACGGCTTCTTTAAAGGCGTCGCGACTGCGAGAGGCAGACTAGAAAAGACTTCCTCATACTGCAGTATCACATGGCGCATCCCCGAGTGTCATTTCCCACAGTCTTTCACTGCTTTACATTTCCTGGATGCGTGGCGCTAGAGGTGCATCGAGGAGCTCAGTGACGACAGTGAAGACAGTGCTGCACTGCTGCTGCCCACCTGTTTGGAGTAGCTCACGTCGTCCGCGACGTCGTGTACCTCTTCGGCTTCGGGCGTCACTTCCACATCGCGACTCGCCAGACGTCGCTGCACTTTGATCCCCGGTTCTGCTAACTTCACCACAGTTTTCGTCGTTACAGTCGCCATCGGAGGTCACGGACACCTGACCCACTTTCGACCCGCGCCCTATTGATCACTCGACAGCCTCACAGCCGGACGTCGCTCCTGAAACTGGCATACAATACCCACGCAGGTTCGCCATCAGTCCCGACCGCGAACACAACAACTTACTTCAGACGGTGTATATCTTTGTATATCGTGCTCGGGGGTACAAAAGAAGAATAGGAGCGGACCAGTTCCGCTGGTTCAGTTCAGGACTCGGGAGAGCTTTGAGTTGTTTGAGAAAAACTTGTATCGTGGCAGGCGCACTAGAGCCACGACGAAGACTATTCACACGCGCAAGTGACAGGACAAACTATCATAAAACATGTAACATGTAAGGGACTGGAAGATTCAACTGCTGCGTAAAGCTGGAGGGCGGAACTGGAAAGGTGCTATAAGTTAACAAAGTGGGGGGGCAAAGTCATGAATCAATCGCCGACTAAGAATTCGTCGAAACGACGTCGATCAATACACGGCCGCTGCTGAAGGTGTAAGGTAGGTAGGCGGGCTCGCCGAGGGAACGACGGCGGTGCGAGAACACATCACGAGGCTCGCATCTCACCTGAAGAGAAAGTGGCCGAGATAACTTTTGTTGAAGGGTTGGTGCGAGTGGTGGTGCACCTGGCTCTCTCCTGCGTGTGCAGTGATGAAGAAGTGGCGAGCGAATGCCCTGGTGACTGGCTTGTGTTTCGGGTGCGTACATGTGCGGAGTGTCAGACAGCTACGCGTACACGTGAGCTGCGCCGTCGCCAGCAGTGCTGTGCCTGCTGCAGCAGTACTTGCTCGGTTGGTACACTTATTCCGCTTCGATGTTATCAATGCGCAATAAGTATCGCACGGGTACGTACACGTACCAGAATAATATCTTGATCAAAAATATCTATATATAATATCCGACGATGGTATATAGCAAAACGATTGCTTACAATGTTAACAAGTGCACAGCATCAAGCTAAAAGGAAAAGGAGGGGAAAACCCCACGGGCCAAAGCCCGAGGAACAGGAAAGCATGCCACAGCATATTGGCACACATCGACGATGATATATAGAGTCATCAGAGGTTTGCAAACCCTACCTGCCATGTGTACGGGATAGTAGTCCATGCGGTTAACATCACCGTAATTAGCGGTGCATCACACCTCCATGACAATGATGGACCTCGTATTTACAGGATGGTGAAACCAGCCAACTAGCAGCATGCGTCATCTGTCGCCTCTACTTAGGCAATAGGTCGCTGCTACCCTTAAGCCGGTGCGATCCCCGAGCACCAACACTTAACTTTCGCGCTGAACCCAACTAGGCTTACCGGGCAAATAGCAGTCTCGACTCTCGCAGTCGAGTAGGGTGTCGGTACTTGTTATTTTCAATTTGCTACGCTACCTTGCGTCACAAGATACTTCCCCTATATATGGTTCATGTTACACCGCATTCTGATATGCAGCCCGTTGTTATCGCGTCCCGAAGCCTCGTCGGCGCTACACTATTTTGGAGGGGGGCCATGCGACGAGCACATCCGCAAATAGAATGCACACACCATAGTCATCATGAATACATGGGAAAAAATGTAACTACAAGGGTTTGAACGAACAACAATGTGTGCCCCTTATGTATCCGTTAATTGATGACATGCATTGCTAGGCTAAGTAAGGGAGAGGCAGGGCGGCAGGGAATGACACTTCATCTGGGGAGCATACATATTACATAACATAGGAAGGGTCGATGTGTATTGCCTAAATTGCTTCTTGGCTGCGTTTGGGTTTCTTCTTTGTCAATTCTGCCTTGATCGCTTAGTGTCCCTTGATCGCCGTTGACCTTTTTGACGGCATGTGGGGCAACGACCGCATTGCTAATTTGCTGTCACTGCCGCTTGTTGGCCCGTGCGTTACCTTGTGGCGAGCCAATTGCAAAAAACGGTTCATGTTTAGTCCCACCCTAGATAGAGTGACAGTGCCCTTCTGCGTAACGCGATGCCGCGGTTTGTTGGTAGCCAACATAAAGCCATGCTTGGTCTCTGTGTTAGTGTGCTCCATTCCTTACGCGCTGAAAAGATTTAGGCCGCCGTGCTTCTCCATCTACTCAGGAAATTCAAAAGCAATCTAGCGAAAATAGGTGGTAGTTATAAACGAATGTAACAAACACAACGGGGTCATTATGTTATTCGGTAGTGTCTTGCAATGTCATATGCATTGTTTTAGGTGAATAAACTACAGATGTGGCATATATACATACTCAGCATGTTGCTCACTTGGTTGGTGCATATATGGGATGATATCATGAGCTTCGGCTACACAAATATACGCGTCAAAGAAGCTGTCGGATGCTTCCTCTAGCGCCTTTGCTCATGTCTTATTCGGATCCGTGTCTATGATGTCGGGCTCCGCACTCCACGCGTCATTCATCTCATCATACCGCTGCCACAAGAAACATGCGCTTACAACTTCCGGCGTCGATGGGTAAGGGAAGATGACGTCCAACAGTCGATGCCGCTGCAACGGTAGAGTCTCCAACTAAAGGTCGTCGAAGTGGGGCATGCCCGTCTTCCTAGGTGTCTTCGCCTTCGACATGCCCTTCACTTCTCGCCAAATGATACCGGCCTTATCAAAGATGCCCATCATTGATGTCGCCATCGAGGTAGTTGTGATGTTGCAGTGGATGGTCTACCACATGACATGCGGGCAGATTTGCAACCCTGCGTGCATGTTGTTTCCACTCCTATCCAAAGTGAGAACATACGGCGCCCGCCGGCGGCGCAGCGGTGCGGCCCCCGCCCCCAAGCATCGGTACGGATGGATTTTTTTGTAATTCTATGTAGGTTTTATTGTCCTTCAGCATTTTAAGGAGGAGGGCTTAAAGTTGCGTCTTAAAAAGTGCTTCTTCGGTCTTCAAGAGATGGAGTACTTGGGCTACAATGTTTCAACCGGCAAGATTTCAGTCTCGACCAAGAAAGTCGAAGCCATTAAAGATTGGCCATTGCCTACGACGCGGAAGGAAGTTCGCAACTTTGTGCAATTCAGCAACTTCTACGCCAAGTTCATCCATAATTTTCGCGATCTTACGAACTACGGCTCCTTTCACGGACTTACTGCGGAAGTCCTAACCACAAAAGGTTACGCTGACGCATGCATGCTTGGAAGCCTTCGATACTCTCAAGTTACGGCTCAATTCCGCGCCATGCCTTATCCTTCCGGGGGTCAGCTCGGACGCGATGTTTACCGTGGCAACATATTCTTCGGCAATGATGAGGATTGCAGCAGTCGTATTGCAAGACCAAGGAGTAGGACTTCAACCAGTTTTACGGGGTGTGTTAGCTGAATCCAGCTGAGCGTGGAAATACTTACTCCGCCTACGATTTGGAGGCTTTGGCCGTATGTGAAGCGGCTAAGCATTGGAGGTGTTACCATTAAGGTTGACCTAAGTTCGGGTTCGTAACATGCCTCGAAACACTGCGACAACTGCTTAGGCAGCCAAACAAAATGTTGAACAAGCCGCAAGCTCGTTATCTGCGGGATTTGCAACCGTCTGTGGACACGATGACACTTGCGTATCGCAAGGGAACCTTGAACGAAGGAGATCCATTAAGTCGGAGACCATACTTCATACCTCATGCCATAGATCCATTACTTGGGGATGGCGAGATTCCGTCAAATTCATATTTACGACGGAAGTCCCAGTCGTTGATAGAAGACGTGCACTTAAACTTACTAACAATTAATGCGTTGCGGTTGAGCCTTGAGTTTGCTGATTTTATTCGCGACGTGGACTCCTAAGACTCGTTTAATGGGGACGATGGTGAGTGGACGAAAGAGAGCCGGATTTAAGCAAGAGTCGGGTGCTTCTAGTGCCTCGAACGCCTTTGTGTCCCGCGGAACTCTGAGCTCCGACTGAGATCGATGTCTGAAATACACAAAAGCCACTTAGCTGGTCAAAGGGAATTGATAGAAACACTTGCCAAAGCGCTCGACAGATTCCGGTGGACACGAAATCGCCAAGATGTGAAAGATTTTTGTGAGCGCGCCGTCGTGTGTCGACGAACTAAAACTCAACTCTAGATGGCTGTGACTCTTTACCTTTTGCATGTTCCTCACATACCGCAACACATAATAAGGTCGGACTGCCTAACATACTTGCCAGTAAGCAACTGCTTTGACAATGTGTTGATTGTGGTCGATCATTTCACTCGAATGGCCCATTTTCTGCCGTGCACAAAGAGCGTAACAACAAAGGAAACTGCGACTTTGATTTTACACGGAGTCTACGTATTGCGTGGACTACCTCGAGTGCTCGTCAGTGATCGCTCGACCCGAAATTTGTCAGTGCCTTCTGGCAAATATTTTGGAGACACCTCGGAACGCGGCTCAACAAGTCTTCCAGTCGACACCCGGTCACCCGGAGACGGACGGCCACTCCAAATGAATACGGATGAAACTCGAAATTTGACACTCGAAATTTGGCGGATGGTCAAACCACTGTAAAGGCGGCTACTTCAGTCATAACTGCAGCTATCGATTACTTGTTTTGCTCATCTGTTTTTGTCAGTAGAAATTCATGATACATCACTGCTATTTGTTTCCTCAAGCTATCGATTACTTACTTTGCTCAGCTGTTTCTAGTCAGTAGAAATTCATGATACATCACTGCTATTTGTTTCCTCAAGACTGTGAATAATGCAAAATTTACTGGACCTCTTCCAGCCGAATGGAGTGTTCTGACCAATTTTGAAATTTTGTACGCGTCACCCATTGTACAAACTGGTGAAGTTACAATGTGCATAACATACGCCTAATGTGACAACATCTAAGTCTTGTGTGTTGCTGTTGTCAGGGATTTGGTGGCCACCATTTCCGCGCGGGTCCGTTTCCGGGTGGATGAAGTAGCTAACACTCTCTCAAGACATTGTAAGCCCGCCTCGCGACTGCTAAGGGCGCTGTCACGAACAACCTAAGCGCCCGGCGCGCGTGGTGCATTTTGTACATGTATTGGGGGGGGGGGGGGGGGGGGGACCACTCATGCTTGGTGTTATAATGTTGATTCATCAGAGATGTGGCGAACAATGAGTTAGCGAGCACGGTGGTGAAAGATTTAATCTTACCTAGCAACCTTCATACATTGTAGGCCGCCCGCGCCCCCCCCCCCCCCCTCTCCCTCCCCCCGATAACCTGCGTATGCATATGTGTACTGAATCATTTGCCTAAATCAACACGCAACATATTCTAGTTAAATGTGCTTTCAACTCTATGTTTTCGTTTTCATAAAGACGTCCTTTGTATCTTTAAGGATACGGATATGCATACCCATGGTATTCCTACATTTCAACATCTTTGTCTGCTCTTACAACGCCTGAGACGTGTTGAGCCCATGTCACTTAACCGAATCTGCGCGTTCAATAGTACTAAAATTATACGCTATTTGTTTTTCTACCACGACGACTAAGAGTCCCGCTGCTCCTCCTCCGCGTCTCACGGAACCCACCATCACCCTTACTTCCAGCAATATGGCAGCAAACAAGTTTAGTGGCACCGCACCGAGCGAATTTGAACATAGTCTCAAGATATTGCAAGACATGCCTTTGTCTTTTCATTTCGCACATGTAATTTGGTGGCGATCCCAATTGTGACCCATCATGCGGGCATGTGTTTTGTATTTACGGAAACAAATCGCTTTTATGATTGCTTGCTGTGTCGACGTCGATTCAGGAATTTTGCCAACGATGAGTTGACAGGCACCATGCCGGGACGATGGTCTTTCCTCAACAACCTTGAGATAAACCCTTAAACAAACTGCACATCATTTATGCTGATGGACTCGCGCTCCTATTCTCTCTATTTTCAAAACAGATTAATTGATGCTCTCTAGACAGTGTAAGACCTGCGCTTGCATACGCATTACACGATTCGTGCCCATTCTACAGACAAATATAGTTCACAAATAACCAAATGCTGCCACAATTTGTTTGTGTTGCTTTCAGGAACGTTGCGGGCAATGATATTACAGGCGTGCTGCCGGAAGAGCTCTCAAATCCTCCCGCCCTTAAAAAACGTGTAAGCCCTCTAACATGGAGCATGGAGTAGTAGTGTAACTGCATTATTGCATAACCGACTTGTTTGTCTTTGTGATTTCTGGGCGGGGCTCCTTGTGCCCATTACTGAACTACTTGCAACAATGTGAAAGAAGGCAAGTGTGTAACTTATTGCGCAAATATGTAACACATGTCAATTTCTACACTACCGCTATTCGCAGCATCCGTGACGACCCTGCTGATGTAATATGGTACATTGTGACCCAACACTGATACCGTACACGTTTCTAGTGTGTTCTATTCAGGAGTGTCCCGGTACGCTGCCAATGAAGTGGTCCTAACATCCAGCCACGAAAACAGACGGGTCGGCCAACAAAATATAGGTTGACCGCTTCAAAGAACCTAGGTCCCATGCAGCTTGCCGAGTTAACTAGAAGAACGCACTCCCTCCCAGCCAAGAAATTGTAATTTCGTAATCGCTTTACTTCTGAAAACGAATGGAAGCGATATGTTTTGTGATGTTTCCACGATGGGGAATACTTAATCGTTGGGGGGGGGGGGGGGGGGGGTAAATTCAACTTAAGGGTGATGCTGACCAACCAATTTTTTCGTGGTTAGTTATTGAACTCTCTCATCGACCTTGAGAGCTTCTATGCCCCTTCTCCCCCGTGTGTGTGTGTGGGGGGGGGGGGGGTGAGTATGTGTGTGTGTGTGTGTGTGTGTGTGTGTGTGTGTGTGTGCATGTTTGTGCATGTTTGTGTATGTGTCTGCATGTGTGTGTGCGTGCGTATGTGTGTGGTGTGTGTGTACTCGAATCGTAGTATGATGACAACAACGTGACGACTTCTACGTCGCTCGCAGGAACCTTTTGAACAACGTACTGACATGCATCATCCCGCACGAATGGTACCAACTTCCTACTTATCTTGAGATGTAAGTACTGATGTTGACAATCACAAATTGACATACTCATTGAGATTTGTCTCGTGGCATATTCTTGCACATCTTAATTCAATGTTTGTAATATGTCGTGTTGTGTATCTCATTCTGTTTGCTCGCACATTATGTGTCATCAATGGCGTGTACTTTTCCACCATAATACAGACGCTATAGGGCACACATGTAATATGCATATATTTGTGTTTGACCGTGCATTACTCATGATGGGAAAAAGGCGCGATAGACATAGCTGCGGCTTGCCGTTATCTGGGTTTTAGACGTGGTGCGCTCTGGCGTGGTGTGATAAAATGACGCGTGGTGTGATATGGTGTGGGGTAAAGTGACATCTGGTATTACGCGTGGTGTGGAGTGGTTTGGGGTGTGACACCACACTACAACTGCCGAATCGACTGAAACTTCAACCCAAAGTATCCCCAGGCGTTTGTTTGCGGACACTGTCTTTTTCTTCCTACCCCTTCTTCATTTTTCATTTGTTTTTTTTCTTTTACGGTAACCATTTTTTCGTTTTTTCACAGGTCGCGGTGGTACTCGCTAAACCATAGTTGAGGCCAGTATTGTACGTTCGCTGCTGTGCTTTTGCGCTGCTGAGGCTGAACCCCTATTCCCCGGGCAAGAATCGAATATGGGGACGATTGTGCGAGATGACCCGGCCATGCTCCTTTACTTGTTATTAGGATTGCATGCGTCATATGACAAAACATTGCAGCAAAGAAATGTGTAACACCCAATGTGTAGTATTTTGGGGACGATCAGTTACATGTTTGAGTTTATTCATAATCTCATGCTCCACAAACTCCTTCATCATTATTATACACAAATAGTATGATTATATGGATAATTTCTACTAATGCAAAAGTTACTGTACAATAAAAAAAAAATGGCATCCGCTCTTGCAATCCCTAGCGGCGATAAAGGGGGGGGGGGGGGGGGGACCTAGGGTGTGGGCGAGGGGGGACGGCCGCGCGACGGGGCATGCACAAACGGCAATAGCATAAGGCAGAAGGGTGCATGAGCAGTGTGACTGCGCAGTACGAGAACGTTTGGCGGAATAATGAAATTACGTGTACGATGCCGGTTCAATGGTCCACATATTTCGCCCTTGTGTGCCCCCTCCTCATCCCTGTCTGCATGTGTGCGTGTGTGTGTGTGGGTGTGTGTGCGCGCGCGCGCGCAAAGTACGATTTCTGCGTACCTCGCAGAGATGTCTCGAATAGCTTACTAAGAGGCAGCATTCCGTACGATTGGTTCATTCTGTATTCCTTATTCTCTGATAATAAGTGCGGCTCTTAATAATTATGTTTACATACTCGTAGAGAATTGATCCTGAGACATGTTTTCGCCCGTTTCAATTGAACGTGAGTGAGTAGACCTTGTCTTAATTGCGCTTATGATATTTGCTCGCGCATGCTGTTTCATCAGTGACACATCGTTTTTTTTCACATTGTCCTGGCGAAAACAAGGCAATATTGTATACTTTGTTTTTTTGAACCGTGCATTGCCCGCTCTTTTGCTTTGCTCTCTTTATATATTTCTAACTATTTTTGTGAATATATTTGTACGCAGCACTGCTTTTGGTCAGACGCCCAACGCCGGGCTCTTCATTTGTAGCGGATGGCACGGCCTATGGGGCGCTGATATGCTCCTGACGTCATATGTGCCACGTACGCAAGTCAACTAAAATGATTCCGACACTACACAACTTGTTCTCCCTTCGTCCCACTGCAGCTGCCTTCGCATCGACTGAAATCCAAAGCATCCCGAGGTGTTAACATTATGCGAACATTATTGCGAACCCTCATTCCCCGTGCGAGAATCAAGCGTGGGGACATACTCTCCTTGCGGGGGCTGAATGTCATGTGTTAAACCTTGGGCTCGTCATCCAATTCAAAGTAGTGGGACCAGTCGCAAATTTTAAAGTACATTGCACTGCGACGTTGTAAATGTCATAAACTACTTACATGCTGCCATCGCGCACATCTCGAAACAGTGACCAATGACGATAATGAACTATTTGTGCTCCTTCCCTGCAAGTGTTATTTCCGAGGCAGGGACTTGTAATCGTGCTATTACGTAGCGTTATGCGAATCTCACAGCTCTCGACCGGTATCATTGCCGGGTGCACCCACATGCACCACACCTCGATGCCACTCCTCCCACATTCTCTGCCACGTTTCCTCTTGCGCTGCGAGCTCCGCCCCCGTCAGACGGAAACTGATGTGCGACACGTCACACCGCCCCGTGAGGTGCTCGTGTGCGCGCATGGCGTGTGGGTCCTCAAACACGTCGTTCTCCATGTCGCGCGGCAGCGAAGTGTAAACGCATCCGCGCACACCCAACAAACGATGCACTATTGTGTTATGCTCGCGCAACCCCGCGCGGTCCACAGCCACCGTGGACATCGTGTGGGGGAAGGAGTTGGCCAGCGCTTGGAACATGCGCGTGTTACCTTCCCATTGCGAAACCTCGGGGATCCAATCCTCCCGCATGGCTGTCTCCCTTCGGTGGGCAAACACGTACCGTGCGCAAGGGAACGCACGCGATAAAAACCGGAGCAGCCGCAGCGTGGGGCTCTGAAACTCAAGCACGCCAATCACCTTAGCGGACCCCGCCACCTGCTGCGCCTCCCTGCCATACAAGACGCGCTTCATGCTGCGCTGCACTGTGCACATTACGTTTGTCGGGTCAGCGGGGTGGTGCTTCCATGACGCGCCCCCCATGTCGACCAGCTGGGCCAGCTCATCATGAGCTGAAGCCTGCGCGTAGATGAAGCCCCAATGCTCCGTTGCGATCTCAAAACCAGGCAGGCCGTTCAGCATGGCCATCAGACCGTTGGTGCCCACCCCCACGCCCGCGCTTACCACAAACAACCAATTTTCCGCACAAAGGTCGCACGTGGGGGGTGGCATCATTATGGGCTGGCCACTATCACCCCCGCTGCTGTTGTCACTCTCCAGCTTAACCCCCTCACTCGCCTCTTCAGCCAGTACCATTCCCGGTTGTCTGTTTGGTAGGCAGCTCCAACACAGCAGCAGCAACAGCGTCCCATGACGCCCCGCCCGAAGTTGGATATTTCTCATCCGCTTTTCGAGCATTGCAATCCCGGAAAGAGCGCAGCCCCGTGCAGTATGGGCGTAGGCGGAATTCGCTCAGGAGAACTTGCGCTGGATAGATGCTGAGGGGGGGGGGGGGGGGGGGGGGGCTCGACGTCAGAATCAGGCAGAAGTTTCACGAAGCGTCCGACGCTCCGGTTCACGCCCGTGACGCCCCGATCGAGGGGGTTATAGCTCACACGGCACGGAGCCGCGTCGCGCTTCCGAGTAAAACTAGCTCGGAGCCCTTCAAGGTTCTTTCAACTTAACGACTATGTATATTGAAAAAATGCCGTACTTGGGCCGAGGAAAAGTTACTACGTGCAGTAGCGCTGTGTCGATGCCGTCGGTCGGTCGCTGCACGAGTCGTGACGCCCCGCAGCGGACGCATGTAGTCAGCTGGTCAACGGGTCGTCGCCTTTTCGGACAAACTATGTGTACATCCGGAAAGAAGACTCCTGAGCCTGTCTTTTGATACGCGTCTTTCAGTCACTCAGTTGCTTGGGTAGCGAGGAACTATGCTTTTGCTCAAAGCAGGCACGCCCGGAGTTCTTGCCCTCACCTGTGGAGGGTCGAGCAGCGTCACGAGTCTTTTCGTCGGATGCCAACTCGGCGCCGCTCCGACGATCTCGGGTAGTGATAAAGCAGTACATGTACCTGGTACGGAATAAGAAAAGGCATATTGTGATCAGGGTACACCAGGATGTTGTTCTTCTTGTAATCATTTTTTCCTATACGTCAGGATGGAAGCCGAGATTATGGAGGACACCGCCGCGCCTGCTTAGCTTTAGGGTTTTCATCGTACACATATATTTTCCCTTACCCGAAACCTAATGTACATTCCCGTCATTTTTTTAATTTTTTTTTGGCGCCCCCGGGATATGGGACTGGCAGGGAACCCGCACCGGCACCCTCTACATGCGGCGTTTTGCAAGCATGACTGGGAGCAGAAATTCGAAACAAACCTCAAACTCATCATCGATCGTCCTCCCGGGAAGGCGACGCTCGTGTGAGTGCATTACGTACCATTGTACGTACCATGCCCGTCATGTAGTACCCGCCTCCGCCAATAAATAAATCAGAACTATATCTAATCAATGCTTACTTATTGATAAAGCGTCTATGTAGTTGGGGAGGGTGCAAAGGCCCCTAGGATGACCACATCGGCACTACTACGGGAGCTAGGAATAGCGCCCATGAGCTAGGAATAGCGCCCATAGAAGCAACAACAACGGCTAGGACTAGATGCGGCGCTCCTTAAATCACCCAACCTAAATACGTGCAGAACCAATATGGTGGGACAACCTAGTCACATGCGCCCAAATACTTGGACGGCTAGGGACCGTGCGTTGGCTGGATCGTTTGCTTGGGCAAGCGCGGAGTTAGCCCAAGGCGTACGCGTCCCGCACGCCTAGAGGTCTTTGTAGCCGCGCGTTGCCTCTCACCTAGTTCGAGCAGCGGTATGGGATCGATTCGAGGCGTCATCATCTTCGGCAAGTACCAGTACTTGGAGCATCTATTCCCATGCTTCGTACGCTGAAACCCATTGCCAATACGGCATGGGAATTCTTGCGGGGACCGTTTTAGGGTTACTCATTATGATTCAATTTCATACGCGTGTATTTTCCACAGCCCGTCGCCTTGCCCGCATTCATGCCATGCATGAACGGTTTCTCCGCCATTCGACGGGGACGTGCTAGAATGATCTATAGTAGAAAATATCCGGTTTGAATGCCCGCGTTGGGAGTGCCACCGTCGTATTTTTGGGACACTAGCCCCGGAGTTTATGGATCGTGTACGTCAGCTCGCTATCTCCCCGGAAGATAGAAGTGCATTGCTTTCATGCGGTGTCCCCCTTCCTTCCATAGCGCCATTCATTTAACATGGAATGGGAAGTTTTTTTAATAGTCATGGCGCCAAGCCCTTCCTCATATAGCTTTCCTTGCAGTTCATGTATCGCTCTACCGAAATGACTTGCTCCGTGAGATGGGCCTTGCTCCTTCTCGCACTGCTCGACGGGTAGGGCAGACCGTTCTTGGTAAGTGCGATAAATGCATTCATTCTTGTTTGCATATGTTATTGGAAGGTTTTTACTTGGTGAAAATCCAACAATTGCCTCGATGTGGAATTAGCGTTGTACGGCACGGTTCTCGTGCAATGGTACGTTGTGCACTCACT
Organism: Tetraselmis chui; assembly: GCA_026401115.1. NCBI lineage: Eukaryota > Viridiplantae > Chlorophyta > Chlorodendrophyceae > Chlorodendrales > Chlorodendraceae > Tetraselmis > Tetraselmis chui. The sequence goes on along the minus strand of JAPMLY010002200.1, from coordinate 48,016 downwards.
CGAGCGTCGCCTAACCGGGAGCATAATCGTTGATGAGTATAAGGTTTGTTTTGAACTTACACTCTCAGTCGTGCTTGCAAAACGCCGCATGTAGAGGGTGCCGGAATCGGGAGCTGTGATCGAGCTCAAAGTTTCGGGGAGTAGTAGTAGCTATAGTCGGGCTTCTTTGGACGGTGAAGTAGGGGATGTGATCGGGCTACGGGTGGGTTCGGGCTACGGGTGGGTTCGGGCTAAGGGTGTGATCGGCCTTGAGGGTGGAGTCGTGGAGGAATGGTCGGGCTTGGGGTCAAGTCGGGGAGGTGTGAGTCGGGAATACAATATAGTGACTACTGCGTATACATGTAAAATTGTTTATGTAGGTGTGCACTACATGTACTATTTAGGTGTGTTGTGGATTCACGGACGGACGAAACCTTATAGTCTATATTTCAGCATGTTTGTGCAGACTCATACGGTCTAACCAAGGTAAGGAGTGGATCGAGCCGGCAATAGCGATAATGGCGTCCCCGGACTCTAGAACGTTGTCTTCCCTATCTTTCCCGATTTTGCGTAGCGATCCCGAAAGCATTTCCCCTCCCGCCACTCCCTCGACATCTAACTCCTCCCAATGTCGATTCCGGAGGATGAGAAACGAACTCGCACCCGGCGGCATGCCCGCAGGGTGGATGGCGAAGAAAAAATTATGCTTGGAAAAGAGCGTGCCCGAAGTGCTTACGAATGAGCGGATGATGAGTGGTGGAAGGAAGTTACGCTGCGACTATTAGTTAAACTGTCGTTCTTGGCGGAAAAACGGGAACGACTGCGAAGGCATACTGCCGGGTGAAGTCATCTTTGAGTTCGACGAAGGTAAAAGTGAAAATCAGGATATGGAGGCGAAAGTAAAAACGACGAGTAGGAGATCAAATTGCAGTCGTCGTTGGTTACGATAAACAACAATGTAACACATGTGCCTCCTTCAATTGCTTTCTCAAAGCTGCCTTGGAATAGCTTCTGTAATCAAGTATGGGCGTTCGAAAAATCCTGTAAATATGCAAAACGTACCTGTACATATACGGGTACATGAACGAAAACTATTCCTTCATATACTTCGTACTACATCCTGCGTCCTTCGCGAGTACATGTACCCGTAGCAGCTCTGCCCACTCCATCCTCACGTCGATCAAGTCGGCACCAGACCGAGTCCCGGTCTTGCCGAGTCGATCAGTCGCAGTCCCTTTAAAACCGATGAACACCTTCCTTGAAGAAACTGCACCTCGGCACAATTATTTAACCATTCCGAAAGGTAATTCATTCTCTGTGACAATACTGCGTTGTGGTCTTGACCTGCACACCTACTCCTACGGTACGCCCTGCAACAAGTATTTTACACCATTTAACGTCCCTGTCGACTCCATTGCCCACGTTGCAAGAACGACCGCTCTGATAGCCGTGCCTCAGTCTTCACCACCTCACTGCTGTGTGTGGCGACTCGACCACCAATTTAAGAGTCTGACCCGTACCTAGAGATCTAACCAGTCATTTTCCACCCCCTGCTTCCCCCTCCCCCTCCGCGATGATCAAACTACCATCAGGCACATCTCGACCGCGATGGAGAAGATCACTCTGACGCACAGCTCGGTGAGACGCGCTCTCATGCCACTCAGTCTGAGTCGAGGATTACATGAGAACCCCGTAAAGCACGCTGACGCGTCGGCGTGACTGTTCAATCCTGACAGGGCGCCTCCGCCGAGGTGTACCACCACGGGGCACACATCACGTCGTGGAAGAACCCCTCCGGAAAGGTAAGTACTACGTAACTATACTGTCAACCCCCCGCCACCGTCTCTCTCGCCGAAAACCTTGTCAGATCAGTCCCGCATTTTCACAGTCTATCGATAATTGTATTTTCACGGCGTCTTTCTACTCCTTCTTCTGCCGCGTACCGCGCAGGAGCTCATTTTTGTGTCCAAGGACGCGATCTTCAAGCCTCCGAAGGCCATCCGTGGCGGCGTCCCCGTCTGCTTCCCTCAGGTCCGCCACTCCATATATTCCGCTGTTCATATATCATTCCCTCACGTAGCTTCCCGAACGACCCCGCCCTCCGACCCCCTCCAAGCTCGGAATGAACCGCTTCGCTCTGCGCCGTGTAGTTCAACGATATGGGGAACACCGTGGCGCACGGCTTTGCGCGCAACAGCGCCTGGACTGTCGTCAAGGCGGAGGGAGACACGGCCGTCCTGGTGCGAGTGCAACGCAAACCCCGAATTAAACCCAACTAATTAAGGATCCCAAGAATAAATAAACATGAGAAATAAATTAAGAATATTCTATAAATACATAGCGCTATTAATAGAAGACAATATTATTCCAAGATAATATTATTATTGCGTCGATAAGGTACCGTAATATCGATAATAAGGTACTGTGATATCATGATTGATGTTATAACAGAAAGAACAGGTGCAGGTGCCTCTATTAATATTGCATCATCATTGCGAGTTTTTTTCATGGCGGTTTCCATTGCTTCTCATGAAATCAATTCATATGCTTTTGGTAAATGTAAGTACATTAAACTACAGCTAATGTATTGGCTTGTCACTTGGTGCTGATGGCAGTTGATGTGACGAGGGTGTGGTGCGTGTTGGTGTTGATGTGGCACGCGGCGCAGAGCCTTGACCCCACTGAGGAGCAGCTGAAGTCGTACCCCTTTCCCTTCACCCTCCAAATGGAGATCACCCTGGACGACAGCTCACTGACCTCGGTGAGCGCGGCCCCGATTACCCGCGTCATTCAGGCATGGCAACATGAGATGTTGAGGAAAGCGATGCGGGGGATATGTGAGACTGCCGTGTGCACAGTCCACCTACCATCCATTGTCTCATACTCACTCAACCTCCCTAAAACACTCACCCACTCACACACGCACATACACACACACACACACTCTCTCTCTCTCTCTCTCTCTCGCACACACACGCACACACACACACACTCTCTCTCTCCCTCGCACACAGACGCACAATCACATACTCACATACACTCGCATACAAACATATTCACATATTACGCACCCACGCGCGCGCGCAATATCACGCACATACACACACACACACACACACACACACGCACACACACACACGCACATATACACATTCTCGCGCACACACACAAACACTCTCGCACGCACACTCTCTCACACACACACACACACACTCCCCCTCTCACAGACACACACACGCATGTTCACACACACACTTCCTCCACTAATACATACACTCGCACACACGCGCGCTCTCTCCCACACACACACTCACACACACACACACACTCACACACACACACACACACACACACACAAACACACACACGCACACGTACTATCACACACACGCGCACACGCGCGCACTCTCGCACACACACACACACGCGCGCGCGCACTCACACTTAGACACGCACGCACGCACACACACACACACACACACACACACACACACCACACACACACACGCGCGCGCACGCACACTCGCTATCACTCACACACATGCGCGCACACACACGCGCGCGCATGCACATACAGACACACATAGTCTCTCTCTCTCTCTCTCTCTCTCTCTCTCTCTCTCTCTCTCTCTCTCTCTCTCTCTCTCTCTCTCTCACTAATGGGCACATACGCACGCACAAATATATACAGATTATCACAAACATACAGACACTCAAGCGCACTCATAAACACTCACACACACATACACTTCCCCAGTTTAACGCGCGCTGTCGCACATACACTCAGCGTACTCACACTCACTCACGCACAGATACAGAATCACAACTACACACGCACACCCACACACTCACACACACTAGGACGTACTATATTACACACACGCAGGCACACACACACTCACACACACACACACACACACACACTGTATCACTATCACACACGCACATATACACACAAACCTACACACACTCTTTCACCCACTCAGTCTCTCTCTATCTCTCACACACACTCGTGCACACACACACACACGCACACACACATGCACATGCACACACACACTAATACTGTCACGCTCACGCACACTCACACACGCGCGCGCACTTGTTTACGCACACACACGACACGACACGACACGCACGCACGCACACGCACACGCGCGTACGGTTCATGAGACTATTGTATGGTTTTCTTACATCCAGGGTGGGTCAAGTGACTAGAGTTGAATAACTGAATTTGTAATTTCACCAATATGTTTTATCTCTCCCAGTCGATTTTGGAATAATCTCTCCCCAATATGTTCTGGTTGGGGATGCTTTGTAATATTTTGGGGGTGGTGGGGGTTATTTTCGGTTCTTTCGATAAGCAGTTTTACAAGTCTTATTGTTCTGCCATATATCTAATTGAGCTCCGCGTATTATGTGTTTTGAGCATTGACAACCTCTGTCGCTGTCGCTCCGCTGCAGGTGATGACGGTGAAAAACACGGGGAGCGAAGAAATGCAGTTCACGACCGCCCTGCACACTTACCTCGCCATCTCAGACATCGGTGACCCCTCCGCAGCCCCCACCGTGAACCCAATGAACCCTAAGCCCCTAGTGTTCACCCCCCTCCCTCGAACTAGTGTTACAACCGCGGTATACCTCAAGTCCCCCCCCCCCCCCCTCCCCCTCCCCTCCCTCACCTTCGCCCCTACCTTTATTACCGTGACGGGATCGAGTCGTGTTCTGTATTTATGTTCAGCAGTTGTCATTCGTGGCCTCCATGACTCAGTGCAAACCCTAAAGACCACTCCAACCCGACGTTCGTCGTCCGCACCTGAAATCTCGTGTATACACACTTCCGTGACATAGGAAGTCAGACCCTACAAATACCCTAAAGACTCTGGACCCTAAATTAGAAACCCTTATTCATATCATTTTTTCAACCCACTGTCGCCCCACTATCGTCTGTTTTCCGCATGGTTGGCTGAACGCGTGCGTTGGTTTCGGGCCGCGGTAGCCAATGTGACCGTGAAGGGCCTCGGCGCAGTGGACTACCTCGACAACTGCAACCAACGCGTCAAGTGCAACGACGGCGTGGAGTGCGTCAAGATCGAGAAGGAGACGGACCGCATCTACCTCGCCGCCCCCGACTCCATCACGGTGCGACAGCCAGCACGCACTGCGACGCCGCGCTTTTCTGGTTTCCATGAGATGTACAATAAATAATAATCAGATGTTTGAAATGCGAATTTAGAACAGAATATAATATCATTGTACGTCTTAATGTAATGCCATGGAGCTCGTCGAAATTATCCGTGATTTCTTTTTGCTGTCAGTATAATAAATCGATCAAACTGATTTAAAAGGCGAGGAATTCTTTTTTGACGGATAAATTTATTGCTGCTCGTCATTTATTACAGCATTTGATTCGCAATGAAGTAAATGTATACAGTACAACCGGCGGATTGGTGTCCCCATTATATTGCACGCCAGTGACAGTAGTTTAAATGCTATTACGTATATCCGCTTTGGCCGCTATATATTCTGCTTGGTCCACTGAGTTTATGACGGCTTTACATGGTTTTTGCAAATTTGCAAATATTTTCAGCACTAAGAAAACGAACCCTAATCTTAACCCTAAGAAAAAGTCATGTCAGCCCTTAGACCAAGCTGCGTCCCGTCCAATACCGTACTAAGCTTGCATTCTTAATAATATCGTATCGTGTTATGTTCGTGGTTGCTTCGTGCGGTAGATCGAGGACGAGGGGCACGGTACGTTTGTGGTTGAGAAGCGCAACCTGCCGGACGCGGTGCTGTGGAACCCGTGGGTGGCGAAGGCGAAGGCGACCGCCGACTTCGGCGACGACGAGTGGCACAATATGGTCTGTTTGGAGCCGGCGCAGGCGGGCAGCGGCCCCGCCTCCCTCGCGCCCGGCCACACCTGGTCCTGCACCCAGAAGCTCACCTACACCGCCGCCAGCAGCTGAGTGACAGCGACTGCAGCAGTAATAGTACCAGTACATCTCCAGCCGGTATCCGTATCAAAAGGCCCTGGACACGCTTGTACCTGGGTACATCAACCCCAAATAACCTAACAGCCTCAGGTTTTCAATTCTTTTCCTTTTTTACCCCCCATGATGATGTGTGTGGGGTCACTGCGCATGTTTGTAGACGCCTTTGGGTGAAAGCAAATGTAAACGAGCGAAGCGCTTGAAGTAAATTTGAACTTTTTTGTGAGAGTCTTTCCATTTTCATTTGCTTTGTAGTTTCCACTGCTTTGTCTTGTAAGCAATATCTTCCTTATTTGGGTAAAGGACCGAAATTTGCGAATGAGGACATGGGAAAACACAATGTGCAACTCTTAATTCAAATTGGCCTACCCAATGCGTTCGGCACATTATTTACACCGATTCCCTTTCGCTGCTTCCTGCCGGATGTGCGCCATGAGTTCACGCGCCGTGTGTCGGCTGCCGTTCATGCCACTCAAGTGCTGCTATTTCCTGCAACGAAAAGGTGGTCGTGCGCTTTGGTCACCGCTAAGGCGATATCATGATTTGGAATGCACATGAGATGTACATTCACTCCAAGCATCTCATTCAGGGTTCTTAGAGTTTTGTGGAATCACAACGACAAACAATATGAACAAACCCCACGCCGTTACAATTATATCCAAGAAAACCAAGGCAGCCTCACAAAACCGAACCACGCCATAAAATCTACTCACCCTCATGTGAGGAACATCCCGTCATTACATATGAACCAATATTGGCGTTCATCGAAGGGCAACGTACATTGGTACGCTTGAACGAAAAACAAAGTACATCCGCCAAACTACCCCAACGAGCAGTTCGTGGGGTCAATGGAACCTTATATAGACCTACAACTATAGGCTTTTGGGCATCCACGGTCGGGTGGTTAATCACATTATAAGTTGCGCATCATCATTTTTTTTCGCCATGGCGCTCCCCATCAGGTCCCGAGTTAAGATGCCCCACAACGGCCTCTCTGCATGCTTTTGGGCCGAAGGAGAGCCCCACTCCCCGGTCAAGATCCCGAGAGTGCATGCGGTACAGGGGTGGTGGTAGCCATGGACGGCGCGTGGGTAAAATTGTGGTTTTCCGACTTGCATACTGAATTTTCGGAAGCTCTTGGCGTCCGCCGCCAATGCCTCACCCCCGTGAACGTTGCACTCCTCCTCAACCCTATAATACCCTCCCAAATTAGTTCCCAACCTAACGCCGAAGTCTTGAGGGGGGTGCTAGAGAGGGGTGGGGATGAAGATTGCGGAGAGGATTGGCCTCGGCCTACTATTTCACCACGTGACGTCACCCGCATCATCTCCAAACACAGAGACAAAGAATGCGGACAAACGCAATACGTGGTCGACTGGGATCCGACATGCCTCACGGAATGGGACATTTAACAACAACTTGACGACGGGAACCTTCTCTCCTCTACCCTCACCTCGGTATACCAACCCCCACTCTCTCCCACCCTTTGCACACAATGTCACAAACACATACAACCCGCCCACGCCCTCCCCTGCGGCGCATGCCCGAATTTACCATCCACCCCCACTGCCATCCCACCTAATGTTAAGACTCTTGGCTCTGCGATTGGTGCGCTCACGGAACAAAGCACGACCTCTCCCGCGGTCATGCCGCTACAAGTTCCAATGGGCCCCATGCAACCAACTCCATGATACCATCAATACGACCCCCTCCGACTCCGCCGTAGCCACCGTCTTCAAAAATGACTTCATCTCCGCCACCTCCCTCATCCTACCACAACCCGTCACTTCTTCGTGACCCCTGCTTGTCACCTTCAACCACAACCCCGTTAACCACGAACTCGATATTAGGCTTCCCACCGACCGGCAAGTTCTCCATCCACACACACCCCCACCTCCCCGAGACCCCGACACAACCATCCTATGCAACCCCGAGGGCCATGCGGTCGCGACTCTCTCATGCCCTCACGTCCGACATCTCTTCCAACTCTCCCGCCCTCACCTCAACCGTTGCATATTCGAAGATGAAGTTACCGCCTCGTTATCCGCGTCGGCTCCCTCTCAGCAATACACTCACCCACAACAACATCAACCACACGGAACCACTGGGCTACTAGGGAGGACCTCCTAACCGCGCTTCGCGTCGCATTCCACACACAAACTGAATCTTAACCTGATCCTCTCAATTTATCACTTCACTCCCACACCTACCACTCGCTATACCCCGAAGATATCGTCTTCTCCTCCAGCGGCAGCAACGCCCCGCACACAAGACACGGCACTACTAACATCGCGAACCCGGAATACGACCACGAATGCATGTGCCGCGTCATGGAACACGCCATCACCAACGCCCACATCACCTCGCCCCACACCGCCATCGCCACACTCTTCATCCTGCATCTATAGGATTACACACCGTACCGATACACCGAATACACCATCTCGGCGCCCGCCGGCGGCGCAGCGGAGACAGCAACCGTTTATTCGGTATTTCAAATTTAAATAATTTCAAATTTTAAATTACACCACCCCCCATACACCCACCACCTAAACACCCTCCCCAACAACGCAGCCACTTCCCTTTCTCCCCGACCAACACACCGGCTTCTCCACCCCCACGCCATTCGGAACCAAATGGAAGGTCGACGTCTAGCTCGTAGCCAACTCCCTCGCCATGAACAGACTTCCCCCACACTCCTCCTTCACGGCTCTTTACAATACCCTCGAGTATACCTACGAGACACGACTCCCCTTCCCAGCCCTCACTGCCCCGCTCCTTAACGTTTTTGTTTCATACGCTCCGCATTCGGCAGAAATATACTACCTCCCTCCTAACCCCACAGTCTCTCAGCCCCCCCCTTCCTCCACCAAGAAAACGCACGTCGCTAACCTATGCCCCTACAACCGGCGCTCTTGCTTGGGCATGGTAAGACTTTATCTACACTGATGGCTCAAAGAATGAAGGCTCCTCCCCGCTTGGATTAACAACTACACACCCGGCAACGGACACTCGAGTCAAAATAGTGGCATACTCCACGACATCCTCCCACCGCACAATCAACCGCGGCGAATTGCGCGTATCGACATAGGTCTGCAATTCGGTCACGAGCACATCCTTAGTGATAGCGCTTGCTCAGTTGCTTACTATGCATAATATAATGCTACATTCGCTGCCCTACTCCTTTCGGCACCACATCCACCGGGAGACGCTCGGCTCCATCGTCACTACTCTAAAAATCCGCTCCGACGCGTGTATCCGCACACATATGTGCAAAATCAAAGCACAAAGTCATCATACGGGTAACGACCTTGCGGGTGCACTAGTAGCTAACCAGGTCGCTGACGGACATCCACCGGACACATAATACACCATGGATGCCGAAGTCACTATAGGTTGTTGGACATATAGACACTTCGGGTTTAGGGTTGGGCGGGTGTATGGGAGGATAGGGAGGAAAGTATCCCGCGTCCTATGCTTTGCTCCAAGGATGCGGGATACTTGGATGCATCTCCGCATCTCCAAATCTTATATATGTATAAGTGTGTTTTTAAGCCATTATAGTCTCATTAGTTTTCCCCTCACCTGTAAATACCATGGAGACCCCACCCCATACCGATATATTTGTAACTCATTTTCGCTCTTGTTTTCATTGCGGAGAGGACTACGACCTTCTAGCAAAGGCTTTTGCGGACGACTATCCTGAACAAGGCCGTTGGGCGCCGGAAGTGGTCCTCCAATGCGAGCGCACTAAGGATGGGAAGAGCCCAGTACGCGCATGACGCATGAAAGATGGCTATAGCCCTGAAAACTTCACCCCGTATGCCTATTTTATGGCGCTCTTGCTTTAAGCCTTGATTGTTTATTGTCAAGAGATTGTGAATATGGTGATGGCATGTAGCAATTGCAAAAATTATCCATCTTCACTACCCCGAGCTCCTTGTCTTGTGCTTGGACCTGCTCATTCACGTCTCTCTCTCTCTCTCTCTCTCTCTCTCTCTCTCTCTCTCTCACTGCACCCATGAGGAGTTGTGGGGGTGAGAGAAACCCCCAAGCCAACGGGTTACGTGCTTTCAACGATGTCATGCCAGCGACCATATTCCGGAAGTTTGAAGCGTATTTTTGAATGCCACACACACACACCTCGATGGGGAAGACGCGTCCCAACAGCACCTCCGTGATACCTGCTACATATTATGGCTCATTGAGTTGAACTCGCAATGGGCTATGTTACTTTCACTGGAGGCCGTTATTACAATAAATGAGACGATGTTTTCGTGGGTCGGACAGTGAGCACACATGCCAAGCAAAAGAGCGCACACCTGTCGAGCCAGCAACACCGCCCATACAGCATATTTCTCCCATACTCACATTTTTCATTGCACCCGTGCGCTCAATTGATAGAAGCAAATTAACAGAAAATTTGAGAGACAACTAATGAAATCGCCATCCGCATGCATGTGCACTATCATCGTCAGCATGGTCCCTCACATTGCTGTATTGTGTGACCACAACCCACCGTCCGTGCGCCTGATCGCACAGAC
>JAPMLY010002200.1:0-32500 GCA_026401115.1 Tetraselmis chui | reverse complement strand
TTCCTTGGCCCATCAGCTTCGGGATGCGAGTGTAAGAGAAGATAGTAAAGGGGGTATGGCAGAAAGGGCTGACCTGCTGGGCAGCGGGAGGTCGCGGTCGTAGTCGCGTTGGTACGCATCGCGGTCCTTCTCGCGGAGAGGTGGTGAGGGGGAGGCGGCCCTGCGTCGCGGCGGGGGAGGGGAGGGCTCGTAGCGCTCGTCCGCGTAGCGATCCCGGCCTCGACCCGCGGAGGTCGAGCGGAGGGGGGAGCGCCTGGCGTCCAGGTAGTCGGCGGCGCGGGAGGAGGGTGGGTCGCGGCCCCGCGAGGAGCGTCCTTCGTAATAATCGGCGTCCTGTCGTCGCAAGGGTTTGGCAGCATCGGGCAACATCAGCGCCGCAGAGACAGGGCAGCAGGGAGGAGACAGCGAGAGATAAAGAGACAAGAAACGAACGAAAGACCGACCAAACAGTACCTGCATCTATTGCGTTGCTAAAGAAACAAACACGTCCAGGCGCACATACGCATACAAACACGATTGCACACACAGACATACTCGCGCGCACAAACACACATATAAACACGATTTCACATACACACACACACACACACACACACACACACACACAAGCACACATGCACGTACACAAACACATATAATCACAACTATAAACACCCACGCGCACACGTACATACACGCACAAACACGAAAACACACTCACATAAAAAATTATACACATACACACACATATAAACACAAATACACAGACATATAAAAGCACGATTACACACGCACACACACATAAACACAATTACACAAACACTCGCATTTCGCAATTCCAAAAATGAGCGGCATGTCGTCATCCCTGGCCCACCAGTCAGGAGGGGCCGCCTTTCAAAGCAAACCTCGCCCTTTTAAAGTCCATCTATCTATACAACACAGGTACAGCATAGGGACACAGGAAATTGCCCCTAATCGCCTTATTGCACAGACTCTCACCACTCTGAACAGGGAGCACATGTTGATTTGTAAACAAACCAGCCTTAATTTCGAGAGTGCGTTTGATGCAAGGGACGCACCGTAACGCCGCGGTCCCTGGGGCTCAGCCTGGGAGCCCTCCGCCCCCTCTCTTCCTTCCCCCTCCGCTCCCTCTCCTTCCTCTCCCTCCTCTCCCTCTCCAGTTCCAGCTCCTCCCGCTCCCTCTCCATCTCCCGCTCCTCCCTATCCCTCCGCTCCCTCTCCCGCTCCTCCCTCTCCCGCTCCCTCCGCTCCCGCTCCCTCTCTTCCCGTTCCCTCTCCCTTTCCTCCCTCTCCTTCTCCCTCCGTTCCCGAGCCGCGCGCTCCCGCTCCCACGCCGCGCGCTCTTCCTTCTCCCGAGCCCGTACGCGCTCCTCTCGAGCACGATCCCGCTCTCGACGCGCGCGCTCCCGCTCCCGAGCCCGCTCCTTGTCCCTCCGCTCCCTCTCCCTGCCCGCACGTCACCCACCGCATTCAGGCAACGGCAGACAGCCACAGCCACAAAACTCTCTCTCTTTACTGCTGTTTTCACAGTTCCTTAGAACAAAAAGCAAACATGAAAACTGTATTTTTAACGCTTCTGAAACCGCAGAAACTAAGCTATATGCCGAAAAATATATATATGAAACGACAGTCCCATGAAAAAAATACTACATCCACCAGCACGAGGGTTTCGACATATGAGTAAACAGCGACGATGAACATACACCAAACCCCTGCGCAGCCACATTATTCCCCACCGCGTAGTAATAGACGCTTGACGTGCAGGCCACGCTTCCGAGCCGGCCAGTGACGTTTCACACCATTCCCCAAAATACCAATACTTTACTTATATCATCAAACACAGACACAGACACCAATGCACGCCAATCAATGGTGCCATCAAACTCGACATGCTAAGAGTATGTCAATCACGGCATTTGATTCATGCATGCAATCAACAACAGCAGACAGCCACAGCCCCAAACCGCAGTCCCTCTACTTCTGTTTGTACATGAAAGTTCACTTGCCATGATGAAACAATTAACACAGAAATATGCATTTGTTACTCTATGCTTCTGCAACCACAAAAAAATTGAAAGTGCATGTCCCACAATATATCAAACTTAAACCCCACGCAAGGTGCTGCATTTCATTCCGAAAGTGTTTCTACATATGAGTAAACAACGACTAACATACACCACACTCCTGCGCAACCCCCCATCCACACCGTAACTTAACAGACGTTTAGCCCACTCTTCCGAAACGACCAGTGATGTTGGACAAAATTCCCCAAAATACACTCAAACCCTAAACATACACGCCAATCAACATTGACGTCATACTTTATCACGTAGCTCACGATACCATTTGTGCCATGCAGGCAGGAGGGGGGGGCAGAATTAGAGGGGAGGAGTTACCCGTCAATGTCAAAGCCCTTCCCTTTCGGCGGCACCCACTTGGCTTGCTTCCGCGCGTCGCCCTGAAAGCGGTAAAACTCGGCCTCCGACAACGGCGCGGGGATGTTGAAGAAGCGGGCGAGCACGTCGCGCGGCCCCTCTGGCAGGAGCACGCCGGGCGGAAAGTCCAGGCTAGGGGCACCGGGGATGTATGGAGGCGGGGGGGCACCGCCCTGAAATATAGATAAGGGGGGGAAAGAGGGACACAGCAGTCGGACGGTGGCGTGGACCTATCAGTGCCTGCCCTCCCCCACCCCTCCCCACATCCTCACTTCCTCTACCTACACAATAATCTAAAGCGACGCCTGAACCCCTTCAGACAGCTGCTGCTCTGCCGAGTCTGAACCCCATTCGGCGTGTGAAAGGAAATGGACGCTCCGCCTTCGCCAGCAAAGCGGAGATACATGACAACCAAGCAAAGGAAAGCAATGAACGCGCTGAGCACGGTTCTCACTTACAGACGAAAATAAAACAATTCCGTAAACGGGCAAAAAGCGGCGCAGAGAGTTGGGTGGGACGGACTGACGACAATGAACTGTCGATTGATAAAAAGCTGAGAGCCTAGAGATATCGTGTTTTTGGTTTCTCCCCCCCTTTTCATCACCGTCAGATGATGCAGTTGGGCTGCAGGCAAGCGCCGCTTTGCAACAGTTGGGGTTTGAGAATACTGCACAACAACTCCAACAACTGAAACTCCAACAACAACCACACACACATACGACCACAAAATCCAAGCGATTAAAAACACGTGACTACACAGAGAGACGGGAGGCTAGGTGGAGAGCAGCACGATATGATGACCAGGCCAAAGGAACACAACACTGGAAAAAGGAGAAAAAGGGGGTAGGAGGGTGTGCTTGGGGGCAGAAGATGTGGAGGGCGCGGGGAGGATCGTGTGGGTGCCGTGTGGGCATCAGTCCATTTACCAGCTGGTGGTACTCTAGGATTGTGGGGATCGGCTCTAGAACGCAGTGGCAGGGGGGGTAGGGAGGGGGTATGGGGGAGTAGCGGTAATAATTTCGGTGGTACTGCTATCGATGGCATCATTATCATTATTATCATTAGGGCGCCTCTTCGCGGGCGGTAGGGCCCCAGTTGCGCCGTCCTGCTCCTCTGGGTGACGATGACGGCAGCCAGTGGGAGGAGGAGGTCGCCCTTCCAGACACCGTTGTGGCCTTGAACCAGTAGCAACGACGACGGCGACGCCCGCGCGTGTCTAATAACTATATTTGTTTTTTCATCATTCAAGCAGAGACTAACGGCAGCGGTGCAACGGCTGCTGCTGACGCTATGCTTACGTACCTGGGGTGGCCTCGGTCCTGGCGGGGGTCCTGCTGGTGGGTGCGCTCCAGTGGAGGTGGGTGGGTGAGGTGGTGGTGCTCCACCGCCACCGCCGCCGTTGTTCGAGGGCGGCGCCGCTGACCCTTTCCGTTTGGGCGGTGGTGGAGGGGGGGCCACGACAGGCTTCTCATTCGAGGCAGAGGCCTCAGCGCCGGGGCTTCTCCCCGTCTCCCCCTTACCTCCCTCGCCTTCCGTGGGACTGGGCTGAACGCCCTTATCGGGTTTCTGTACTTCTACAGGTACTGCTACCGGAGCGGACAAGTTCTTGTCCGCGATAGCGCTGGCGTCCTCGGCCGCTGGCGACGGAATGGGGTCAGGCTGAGCGGGGACGGGGGGTTCTTCGAGTGGAGTCGGAGCCGCTGCTTTAGCGACGGAGGGTAGCATGGCCATTTCCTTCATAAACGCGGCTGTGTTGGGCAGCAGCGCGCCGGTTTCGCCATTCGGCAGCATAAGCCCGCCTTCCGTGTCACGGGCGAGTCTGGTCATGGGGATGCCCACCGGGATCCGAACCCGCTTGACATCGAAAGTGGGGTCGCCGTTCGTAGGACAGTCGCTGATGTAGTGGCCTCCTTGCTCGCAGCGGTGGCACCGGTAGGAGGGAGGCGGGACGTTACCCGAGCCGGTGTCGCCACGTCCGCCGCCACGTCCGCTTCCACCTCCGTCGCGTCCGCCCCCGCCCCGTCCGCCACCTCGACCACGACCACGGCCACGACCACGCCCACTGGCCAACTCCTTTTGCCATGCGCTAGCTGAGCCGCTGATAAGCTCGTTAATCGCTTTCTCCTCGTCAACGGCAACGATAGGTTCCTGAGGGGTCGCCGAGTAAAGGTCGCCGCCGAAGAGCTCGTCCGCGGGGCCGTCCGGACCATCGTCTTGTCCGGACGGCTCGTCCGGACCACCGTCATCGTCCAAACCAGGGATGGAGGGCGCGGACAGGCCAGGGATCCGCCCGCGAGCCGCGGGTGCGCGCTTGACCAGAACACTGGTATTCTTAGGAACCAGCTCGGCGTCGTTACGATACTCCGCGCGGGTCTCTGGGTCGGACAGCAGCAGCTCCGCGGCGCCCTCCGCGCTCAAAGACTTTCGGGCCGCGATCAGCCGCTTCAGCTCACCCACGCTCACGAAGCCGCCGTCAAAGGAGATGCTGTCATACTGCCGTGCGCTCATAAACTTAAAGTGCACCTGCCCGGACGCCATGGCGTCTAGTTTCGCTTTTGCGGGGGCCTGTTGCTTCCCACGGTCCACCCCGCTCGTCCCGCCCCTGCCGCGCGATTGGGGCTGCTGCTTGTGTTCTTACTCAGATCCGCGAACCCCAGCAATGGCTTATCATACCAAAGTATGGGTAAGCATAATATGCCACTGGACTTGGCGCTCGACCTATATGGCCGTAGTGCAGTGGCGCTGATGCCGCCCCGTCCTCGTATAATAAGCCTTCGCAAATATTTAGAAAAAATAAGGATTTACTCTAGGGCAAATTTTGTCAAATTTATTAAATGATTCGCAAATTGGCCAAAAGGCCACCACACGCATGGCATGGGGGGAGGTTAGCGCATAATTACAGGATTGGGTGGGCGGGTTCGCGCGGAGCCTAGATTGGCTGAGCGCAAAAGCAGAGATTGCCATGCTCTTGGCTAGTGTTGTCTTATGAAGCTAAGGCGGTTTAGAGTAAGGCTAGGGATCAGCCATCGATGCATCGTCGATAGTATCATCATCACCTGGTGATAGTGCCATCGATGTGATAGGTTGCGACATCGACATCGACATGATGGCAAAACTGCTATTATCAATGCCATCAATTATCAAAACAATTGGAAAGATTGATTATCTAAGCCCGATGTATCGATAAATCGTCCCAAATATCAATACATCGGCAATAATATCGGCTTAAATTGCCATCGATGTCAGCATCCCAAACTATCAACACTATCAACATCGACAATTCAAGATATCAATACCATCAACATCGACGTTTCAAAATATCATTACCATCAACATCGACAAAATTCACTTGATCCCTACCCTTAGTTTAGAGCTAACCGTTGGGGAATTAAGTCATAATGTGGTTAGTTGCATGCGCCCGAATGTCAGTACGAGTTGCTTGTCTTGGAGGTGCGACGCACAGTTACTAACGGTAACATTAACCGCGGAAGTCACTATCCCGTACACATGGGAGTTGAGTTTGCAAGCCTTTAGATTTAAATTAATCCGACCATTTACCCTAGGGCACATTTTGCGAGTAACGTAAAGTCAAAGGCTTGCAAATCCTAGTCTTGTAAAGCGGGCGAGAAGGGACGAGCCAATCAAAGTATCGCCACGCTGCTAGAGATGGGGTCATGGTTGGGTAAATGTACTTGCCTTCGGTCACGGAGTTGTTCTTGGCCAAGCCACCCATATATTTGACGACGGGAAGAGGCGCGCCGATGAAGCTGGGAGAGGAAGCATCCCCTTTGCGCAGGGTGTGAGCTGTTCACTTGAAACCGGCTTGTGGGGCAGCGCGGGGACCGGGGTTTGTTGGTGGTCTCGGAAAAACATGTTAACGGCGGAGTAGTATGGTTGTAGTGACCCAGCGGGGACCGTGCCTTGGAGGCCAAGCCATTTCGTGTAGCGCACCATATTAGGGAAGTCGCTTGGATAAAGTGAATGTTGTCTTCGTGGAAAAAAAGCGAAAAATGTCGTAAATTGCTGTCGTAAAATTTTTCAGGTAGCCAGTGCGAGCGAGCTACTGAGTAGGCTTAGGGCGGTGTTTCCGAGGAGGTTGTTGCCGAGCAGGATCGTGAGCTTGGTCGCCATTGTCGCAGTCCACGGGGCGTTGGTAGGGTCGTCGCTGAGGCGGTGGCGTTTGGGGCCGGATCGACTGCGTGGGGGGGAAGGGGGGGGGGGGGGGGGGGGGGGCGGGGCCAAGTATTGTGTGCTTGTCGGGGGAGTTACGCTAAGAGGTTGGCCTATAGCACTGCGGCGGGTGTGTGGCCACGCTGGCGTGGCAGCCGAAAGGTCACGGCACTCCATCCGGGTCATCCGACCCCCTCTCGCGTTCCTAGTTGTCTAGGAAAGAAGAGGTTATGGGAAGGGGTAGTGGACGGTTTCGTAGGCCATGTGGTGTAGTTGATGGAACCACGGCGTGTTTGGCTTGTAGGAGGCAATGATTGTTACCGCCCCACATGATTAGCTTAGCTTGAATGTGAGCACGGGTAGCAAACTCAACGGGGAGTTGCAATATTGGTTTTCGCGTTTATATTTGTTGTCCGGTAGGTGTAGGCAATCGATGTCCTCGCACTAGGGGTCGCGCCATCGGGCGATGAAACGGGGTAGCTGCGTGTTCTCCATCGACACAAATCGGTCGACCAAGTGGGGGGCAGATAGTGGATCCGGATCCTAACGAGCAAAATGCCCTAATCGCAAACCCCGAAACCACCACGAACTGTGCACGAATAAAACACGCATTGTATCGGATCTACTTAGATTCGTGGGTTCGAACCCTACTTATCTTAGCCGGATTCACTCCTTTGGGGGGGGGGGGGGGGGGGGGGGGGCAAGTTCAATGTAAGCAGGCGAACACGCGGGGCTTTAGTTGCCAATCGTCGCGGCCGATTTCCCAACTTAGTGAGTCTGTCTATTGGGGGTTGCTGAGCGGATGTAGCGGGGAAGAATGCGGATGTCGTTGGTGTCATGCATGTACCATACGCGGCGTAACTCGGTCATCATGATTGGAGAGCAAATGGTGAGCTTGGTGAGGGTAGGTAGCAACCACCGCGATGTTGTCCTCGTGTATTGAAATTGAAATTGTTTACAACTGGACCGAGTCCTGTCTCACGCGCCACTCTACTTCGCCATACATGACTTATTAGCAAGTTGGGCCCGGGTCTCTCCGACCAGGTACATTTCTTATCGGCACACCTATCTGCAATGTGTGACTCGACGTTCCTCGGGAGTTATATAACTGTAAGCAACCTCAGTAATTGCCACAGTCCCCCCACCTAAGTAGTAACAGCGTAGTAATTTTGTAATCAAGAAAAACAGATCTAAAAATAAATCCACTTGTCTAGAAATGCAAAACTAAGCTGCTGCTCGACCTTCACGATGCACGGCCCGCTCCCACCGAACCGGGGTGTCGACCGGCCTAGGCCGGTCGGCGTTAGGGAGGGACGACGGGCCAGCCTAATCTAGCTCCCGCGTGACTTCGGTCTTGCCGAAGGTAGGAGGGGAAAGGCTGGCAAAAAACCCCTCCTCTCGCGGTCGCTCGTCGATCCCGCTGCTCCATCCCCTAAACCCCGCCCCAAGGTCTTGCCGCGTCCACAGACGCGGCGGTCCTCCGTGTCGAGGTCCCCCATCACCTCGAGGACAGGTGGGGGGGACCGAGACACACATACATAGAAAAAACTAGCGCTCCTGCCTCCGCGCCTGAATTTTCCCCGCTCATTTCCCCGGTTTTTTCTCTGTCTGGTACCTCTCGGTTTTCCGGCCTGTGGCCGTACCCTCCTCCTCTGATCGCGCGTCCACCGAGCAGCCTTTTCTTGAGCGGGGGCCTCCGCGCTCACCCGGGCCCACGCTCAAGGACCCCTAGGAGTATGAAGGTCTGTCGGGGTAGTGGGTGTCGAAGAGGGGGGGGGGCAGGTCACCGTAGCCGGATCCGGCGGGCCGCGGGCGCCCGGAATTAAACAAAACCCTCCGTGCCGGGTCTTTTTTTTTTTTTTTTTAAGGGTCGTCGCCGCCAGATCGTGTCGCTCCTCCCATCGCGACTGTCCTCCTTGCCGTCCCAGCTAACTCCTCCCCCCGGGAGATGACGCTGGACGACGTAGCGACGCGCTAGTGAGCGCCCTACCCTGGTGCTGCTCCCCAACTAGCTCGACGCCGGGTACGGACATTATTTTTAGTATCCAAAAAAAAGGCCTCCGTACAGGGCTTTCCGGCGGCGGCTGATCCTGAGGATCGCCGCCGCCTCTTGAAGCCGCTCCTCCGTCTGCGACTCGCCACCGTCCTGTGTCATGTCTTGCCTCACCCCTCGGTAAGGTTCGACCGGCACAGGGCTCGTCGACAGCTAGCGAGCGCCCTTTCCTGGCGCTGCTTCCCGGGTGGCCACCACCAGCTCCAACACCCGCCTCCCACCGCTAATCCGGCCGTACCCTCCTCGCCATCAAACGCTGCCGTAGTACAGGCCCCACTCCTAAAAATAAGCATGTATCTAGGAGTATATGTAAGCGAAAAAACATATCGGACGGGCCGAGCGGGAGATCTTGGCGCCGGTAGTGCACAGAAATTATTTTTTCAAAAGCCCTCTGTACAAGGCTTTCCCGACAGCTGCTGATCCCACGGATCGAGCTGTCGGCCCTCTTAGCCCCCTACCGTGCCAGGCCTGGCACGGCTACGGGGTTTCCTGCGCCCACCACGGGGAAGTGAGGGGATGCCGACGGGCCTGCGAGCGCACCCCCCTCCGGGGCCGCCGCCGCTGCGCCGCCGGCGGGCGCCGTCCTCGTGTAACATGACGTTGCGGCCACGATGTTGTTTTAGAAAATACTCGATTGCGTGGCGTACGGCTCGTAGCTCCTTCCAAGTGATGTGTCAGATACGGTCTTCGCCGTACCCAAACCCTCGCGCTTGAAAACGTGGCTTCTCTTTGAAAACTGCCCCCAAGTGTTGTCGCTGGAGATTGCATAGAGGTAGGCGGTCTCGATGGGCTTGTAGATAGCGGAGCGTCCGTTGTGTTGGTTCGGGACCATTAGCCACCATTCGAGGTCACGTCCGACTTGGTGCATTAGGCGGACGCGCCCCCCCCCCCCCCCCCCCCAACAACAATTGCGTGTAGCCATGACGGCGTGCAGCTCGCGGGGAAAGAAGTGGGCGGGTGCAATGGCGAGGTAGAGGAACCTAGCCTTTCCGGTGAAGGCCGCGAGAAGCCGTGTTGGTAGCCACCGTGCGTGCGTTTGAAGTTGCCGGGTCGAGCATAGAAGAGGCTTACTTGGCTAGTGTGTGTAGCTTGTCGGGGCTCGGCATTTGCCTTTTGGAGATCGATGGTGAGACCTGAGTGGTCGCCCATTAAGGTAAGGTTCTAAGTGCCCTTCGTGTTGCGTAGTAGGCCGAGTCGGAGAAGTCGGGCGTTCACGCGGGCGCGTAGAAGTAGCGCGGCAGCGTAGGAGTGTGCGGGGAAGAGGAAGGTGTCCAAGTATGAGAGCACGCGAGTGCCGCGCAAACGGATGTTAAGCAGTAATCGACGGGAGGGTCGCTTTGATGGAGTCGTAGTGGAAGGTGCAGGACTTGCATGCCGGCGGAGGTAATTGGTGAAGACTTGGCTTAGCTTGCAAGAGTAGTAAGCCACCCCTAACCACCCCATCGGCAAGCAGGCGAGGCACCAAAGTTCGCCGCGGTAGTTGACGGTCAAGTATTCTCGATCTTGCTCGCGAATTCCTACTAACGTGTAGTAGCCGTCCGTCAGGTCGAGAGAGACGAAGTAGTCGCCCGGGTGAGAGATGTGGCGTAGGTGCTTCAGCGTCTTGCATGTCATAGTGAACTCCGAGCAGTAGATGGTGAGCTGTCGTAGGTCGATGACTAGCCACCATTGGTTGACGCCTTGTTTGGGGACTAGGAACATGCGGGACACGATCCGCAAGCTGTGGGCGCGTTCCCAAGCCCCACATGCTTCGAAAGGAAGTAGATTTGTGTTTAGAAACGCGAGCTATGAAGGGGTAGCACGAGCATCGAGACGCCGTGGTTGGACGGGCGCGGTCGGAGGCCTTGTTTAAGCTCGACGCGTACCCCATTGCGGATCCAGCTCGCAACTTGTCCGCTCGCGCCGATTAGCTCTAACTCCCGCCATCTTCGCCGGACGCGGTGTCGCATGAAGGAAGATGCCGGGGGGTAGGAATCGGCGCGGTGGGCTACACCATCATTCCTTGGGAAGCGGTTTGGGAGCGTATATAGGCTTGGCGCCCGTGTTGGCTCGTGTGACTGAGGTGGATGATGCTGCCGCCTTGCGGCTGTCTGCGGCCGCCTTCTTGGCCTTAATATCCGGTCTAGGGGTATGTTGAGCAGGGACTGGATCCGCCATTTTTTTGTTGGGTTCGGATCCATGAGTACTTGATTTTTTCGGATCCGGAACTAGTGAGTACCTCTAAAAAAGGGATCCGGATCCCGCGATTACCTGTGATTCTAGGGTTCGGACCCCGCGATTACCTACTGAACCTTGGGTTCGGACCCCGCGATTACATGTGATTCTAGGGTTCGGACCCCGCGATTACCAGTGATTCTAGTGTTCGGACCCCGCGATTACCTACTGAACCTAGGGTTCGGACCCCGCGATTACCTGTGATTCTAGGGTCCGGATCCAGCGATTACCTGTGATTCTAGGGTTCGGATCCAGCGAGTACCTGTGTTTTTGATTCCGGAACCGAGTACATGAGTACTTCTAAACTTTTTGGTTCCGTTGGATTCGTTGGGTTCGCGATTCCAACAAGTACTCGAAGTACTCATGCAAATTGATACAAATTGCGCATTTTGGGGGAAGTTTGTACTGCAATTTGAATTTTTACATCTCTACTAGTTCTATTGCGCCTGCTCATGCTTGGATCCCATACAGTAGATACGTACAATTCACTTCCCATACTTTCTGCCCGCTGCAAACATATTTAGTACTTTACAGTCTATCCCATACAATTTAGCAAAGCTTTTGGACCCTCCGGCAAGTGCCACAAGCAATGTATGTGAGTTTATAGCCCTCCGGCTCAAAAAAGACACTTGCCATCACAGGGAAACAGATTCCGATGCAGTACCATATTTCACATATGATGTGACAAGTAATGCCAAATGGTTTATCGCATGGCCAGTGCGAGTCCACCAAATGAACATTAAATGCACAAAATATGGATGAAAACAGGTTTTAGACAACCATTTCTTACAGTTTATATAGACTTGTGACAATTGAAATTGAAATTGTTCACAACATGTGACAACCATATTCCTCGCGCATACATAATTCAACAATTACATGAGATTAACAAGGCATCCTCTAGGCTATTTTCCTTGGTGTTCTTCTTGAACGCGTCATGCATTCGCCCCGCTTTGTTGAACAAACGCTCGCATGCAGCAGAGGTAGCAGGCATAGATAAGTATTGCCGCGCCATTAAAGCCAAGTCGGGGTACAGAGCAGCATGTGTTTTCCACCATGTCAACACACAAATGTCCTTGTCCGTTTCTTGGGGCAGCTCAAGGTAACGCTCTAAGTCATCCTTTTCCACGTGCTTGGCTGTAGAGGGCGTCACACGCCTAGTCAAATCCCCGGAAAGGAATGCAGTGAAAGACTTACTCTTCGACGACATCAATTGCTTGCCAAGCTCTGCAGCATTCATGCTTGGATAAGCACCGCCTTCTGCTCGCTCTCTTCCGGCTCTGTGAGCGACTGCTCTCCAAATTCCCTTCTTGCAGCCGCCAAAATTGTAGGCGCAAAGTCGGGACGAATGCCATTGAAGTCCAGATTCTTAAACCTGCACAATTCACATTTTTAGTTAACATAGCAAATGCACAAGTAAATTTGCATACACACACACACACACACAGGAACACGTAGAGAGCATACAAAATAGGTACACAAACGAACACCACACACACATACACACACATTCAGAAGCAGATGCACATACAAGCCAACACACACACAAGCAGATAAACACAAACACATCCATAAGACACACACATGCATAAGATAAACACACACACAAACATAAACACACATGCATAAGACACACACACAAACACACATGCAGAAGTACATGCGCATACAAGCACGCACACACACACACACACACACATACAAGCACTCAATACAAATATGCATAAGCATATACACGCAAACACACACACACACACACACACACACACACACACACACACACACACACACACACACACACACACAAGGACGCTCAGATACAATCACATCTATTTATCAACATTCAATATTTTTATCAGGTATATAATAGAAACACATGTGCAAAACTTAAACACATGCACACACAACTATTAAAAGGTACTCACCGAATGTCCAGCAATGTCGCAATCCCTATCTTGATGTAATCGTTCTCCCTTATGTTCGTGAAAAAACGCTCAATGATTCCGGCCCGCAGACTCTCCCTTGCCTCCGCCATATGAGGCTCCATGTCCTTCGCTTCGATGGTGTACAAGTCCACATCCCTCCGCTCATCTTGCAGTGAAACGCGCCTGTGTGACGACAACTGCTTTAACAGAGTGCCTAACATAGGGTAAACAAGTGATATAGTTACATAGTCCCCCTGCAGCAAATTCACAACTTGAGCCACTGGCCACAGCACAGTGCAACAATATGCTTAAAGACAAAGTAACCTTTTATGTGGGAAAGCAAAGAACAGAAAAGCATCACATAACAGCGATAACATAGTGTCGACAAGCTCAACTGCAACGCTATTAATATGGCTTTGATAGAGCACATAAACAGAGACATAAATGTGCGGGCGGAGGCGGGGAGTGGGCGCCATGCGGCGCTACCGAACCGCGCAGTGCAACAATATGCTCAACGACAAAGTAACCTTTTACGTGGGAAAACAAAGAACAGAAAAGCATCACAGAACAGCGATAACAAAGTGTCGACAAGCTCAACTGCAACGCTATTAATATGGCTTTGATAGAGCACATAAACAGAGACATAAATGTGCGGGCGGAGGCGGGGAGTGGGCGCCATGCGGCGCTACCGACCAGCATAGTGCAACAATATGCTTAACGACAAAGTAACCTTTTACGTGGGAAAGCAAAGAACAAAAAAGCATCACAGAACAGCGATAACAAAGTGTCGACAAGCTCAACTGCAACGCTATTAATATGGCTTCGATAGAGCATAAACAAACATAAATATGTGGGCGGAGGCGGGGAGGGGGCGCCATGCGGCGCTACCGAACAGTACAGTGCGACAATATACTAAACGACAAAGTAACCTTTTACGTCGGAAAGCAAAGAATAGAAAAGCATCACATAACAGCGATAACAAAGTGTCGACAAGCTCATCTGCAACGCTATTACTATGGCTTCGATAGAGCAAATAAACAGACATAAATGTGCGGGCGGAGGCGGGGAGTGGGCGCCATGCGGCGCTACCGAACATCACAACGCAGCTAACTCGGGGGTGAGGGCAAAGCGGAGGGGGGGGGGGGAACTCTTGCTTACCTCTTCAACTTTCTCTTGCTCGTTGTGAAAGTCTTCCAGCAGGGTGGACCAATAGGCTTGACGCCTTACGTTGAGCTCGGTTTTTGAAGTGGCGGCTAATTGTGATAGGACTGGATGTGGACGGGCAGGTTATGGTGGATTTCAAGCGCGTACGCACCGTTTAACTGGCCCTTGGGTGGGCTACAATCGATTCAAGGCTGCGGAATGACAGCAATCAGGGCTATTGAACCAATCCTAGACATACACCTCAGCAGATTTGCATTGCCAAATACCTCCCAAAAGACAGCGTGTCACTTCGGGCAACCACAGATTCGTGAGATACTCGGAATCGTGAGTACTGATTGGGTATCACGATTCCACATCGTTTTGCGAGGATGAGGTACTCGCGATTACCGCGAATCCATTAAAGTACGATGAATACCGGATCCAACGATTACTTACAATAACTGGTACCGGAACCAACGATTACTTACAATAACTGGTACCGGAGCCAACGATTACTTACAATAACTGGTACCGGAACCAACGATTACCTACTGAACCTAGGGTTCGGACCCCGCGATTACCTGTGATTCTAGGGTTCGGACCCCGCGATTACCTAATGAACCTTGGGTTCGGACCCCGCGATTACCTACTGAACCTAGGGTTCGGACCCCGCGATTACCTGTGATTCTAGGGTCCGGACCCCGCGATTACCTGTGATTCTAGGGTCCGGACCCACGAGACCAAGTCCGAACCCGAGTAGTCTCGTGGATTCGCGGCTCCTTAGGATCCGGATCCAGTCCCTGATGTTGAGAGTGACCCGGGCGAAAGTTACTATGGCAGCAACCTTGTTGGAGGAATGTAGGATGACTTCAAGCGTGCGGTCGACGAAAGCTTGGCGTTGCGCGTCAAGTGTGCCCGAGACCACGGAAGGGCTAGGGCGGCAGAATCGCTCATGTACGAGTTCACCGAATACGCGGTCCTTATCTATGCTCGCTTATCCGCCCTTGGTGAGGCGGAGGAAGCCCAATCTAGTATGGGCGGCCTCCTCTGTCGTTGTGTGGGTGCAATGACCCGCTATGATGAGAGCGACGTCCGCCATATGCTCCGGCGATAGATATGGTTCGGTTGACATCGTGTCCATGCCCTCGCTAATTGCCGTGCCGGCGGAGCTGTCAAAGAATGAATAGCGCCATGTGTGTAGGTACTCCTTGTAGGTTGCTTGTGTCTTCTAGGCTCGTTGTAGGTTTCAAGTGCATTCTAGGCATTTCGAATTGTCCATTTCGAGCGACAACAACTATATTTGTAGAATCGTATAGACATTTGCCCGTAATTAGATATTTCGAAATAGTTATTGATGTATCGCTTCGGACTAGCCATGGTCTATCTCCCACTGACCGCATTCCACACACTGACATTGTCCAACGCAAATGGTTTATCTCCGTAGAGAGCGCATCATGCACGTCCTCCGTGTTGTACATGCCCCTCGCTAGCGTGAAGGGGTTAAAACATTTTACGTGAATGTGTTGTCTATCATGTTATTCCTAATTTGGACGGCCATTAACAGCTTACATACCGTCTCCCGTACCGAATAGGTACCACAAACAAATAGCTTTATTGGAGATGGAAAGATATAGTTACACGTATGGTCGTGCCGGCCCCACGAGGGGGGCGGGTGTGGAGACTAGAGAAGTGAGAGGAGAGATATGGCGGTCGGCGAATGCACCGACATGGCTAGCTAACGGGGAAAAAGAGAACCGCTATTAGCATAACACTAAGTACTATTATGACAACTACATGCCTTGTACATAAGCACCAGGCAACGGGATACTAGTGCTAACACCCCCCTTCACGGTGGCCGAGGTCTTGCCGTCGTCCTAGTTTGCGTCGAGGAAGATGTCATCTTGGTCGTAGGTGTCGTGCTGGTAGCGCGTGTCTCAGCCGGGTAGGTGTAGCGACATGTCTTACACGAACGTGATGCTACCGGCGAGTAGCCGACAGGAAATGGTTCCAAATGTACTGCGTAATGTACTAATCTGACATGCAGCGGAGAAAATTGCCCACGGGTGAATTAGCCGACGCAAGAGAGCGCCCGGCGAGGAAGGAACAAAGCAAATAGGGCTGTCAAGAGAATGTAGGCACGCAAAAGCATAGATGGGCGCTACTCGTGCTGACTCCACCCTTTCGCCGTGGGCAAGGTTAGACCCTCGCTAAGTCAAGTGAGCGTTGTGGCGTTGCCTCGGGAAAAAACAATACCAATTAATACTAATACCCCAAGAACTAATACTACCCCAAATAATACCCCAATACTAATTAAAGTACGCGCGGGCCGTATTTTCGCGGGTCGGTTTAAAAACCAAATCCGGTCGAGAGCATCGGTAGGCCAAAGGCTAGGTGATACTGAAAGCTTGGAGGGGCGAGCGTGGCGCCGGGCACTTTGCACACGCTCTTCTCCTTCTACGTAGTGGACTCACCATCCATCCCCACCATTACTCCACATTCGGTAGATCCCGCCTCTCGGACCCTATTTTCACTATCACCCCCTCCCCCCCCCTCCACTCAACATCACCAAACACAACACCCTTCACCGCAACTCCCATGCCCTCCTCCTCCTCTGGACCCGCCACCTTCCGGACGTCAACGTCTACAACAATTGGCAACTCGAGACCTCCGACTACACGATGATGGAAGCCGACGAAGACACACTCTTCATTCGACCTTGACTCCCTCCCCGCCATTCAACTCTCATCCTTCCCCACCCTACCCACCACCAACCTCCCAAGCGCCCTCCGCCCCTCCAAAAAAACGTCGCTCCACCTCCCCAACCACCTCCTCCGACAACCCCACCGCCACCTCCCCCGACACCCCCCCCCACACTCCCCGCGCACCGGCCCACACCAACTCGCCACACTCCCCTCCCCACTATCACCGAAGACTCCGCCGGTCCCACGGACTCCTCCTCCACCAACCGAACCCCCACCGACCCCGCGCTCACCCGACGCTCAACGACGCTCACCCGAAATCCTCCCACCGACTCTTGAAAATTAAAAGCGGCCTCCTCCCTCACAGCCGCGCAACCTCAACCCTCCATAAAATCACTCGACCCGACAAAACCATTGTAGTCGGGTCAAGACCGCATGCCCATCACACACCTCACCCCCAAACCAGCATCCCCCTCCACCACCATCCACCCCTCATGGATCCCCCTCTTATCTCCCCACCTCCCCCGGTCTCCCCACCACCCTCTCACCCGGCATCCATACCCCTCGCACCAAAACTCCCCCTCCTCTGGCACCCATCACACACATCGAGACAGAATACCTCTCACCATCAGACCACCACTAGCCCCCCCTGCGACGTCACACGCATCATTTCCAAACACAAAGACACACAATACAGCCAAACACAATGCATGGTGGATAGGGCCTCGGGACACCTCACGGAATGGGACATCCAACTCCAAATCGACGACGGCTTCCGCCTCATCTCCTCAACCCCCACATCGGTATGTCTCCCCACCCCCTCCCCCACCACTTGCTCTATCTGCCATGACCCCCTCCACACATACCCCACCTCCACATGTTGCACGTACCCGCACTTTGCCGGCCATTCCCAACGCCGCCCCGCTCAGGGACCCGTCACATGGCAAGGCGACTGGTGCGACCGCGGCCAACAACACGACCTCACCCGCCTACATGAGGTCCAGTGGGCCCGTTGCCTGCAACTCCACGACACCATTACTGAGACCCCCTCTGGCCCCACCGCCCTCACTGCATTTAACTTAGGATTGATCCCCTCCACCACACCCATCCTACCCGACTCAAGACCCCTCCCATGGACGCACCCCCTAATCACATTCAACCACGACCCCATCACCCCCCGACCTCGACATGCCCCCCACCGGCACAGTCACCATGCACTCCCACCCAACACTACATGACACCACCATCCTTTGCACCCCCGACGGCCGCGCAGTCACTACCCTCTCCGGCCCCCGCGTTCGACACATGTTCCAACTCTTCCGCCCCGACCTCACACATATCTCGTTCGAAGAAGAGGTCTACCTCCTCATCACTCGCCTGGGCTCCCGATCAGAAATCCACTCACCCACACCCGCCACCACCACACGCAACATATGGGCCACTCGAGAGGACTTACTCACAGCACTTCGCACCACATTCCACATCCAGACAAAACTCGATTCAGACTCCCTTAACAAATCACTCCACTCTCACACTTACCACTTACTCTACCCCGAAGACATAGTCTTCTCATCCAGCGGCAGCAACGCCCCACACACCTGGCACGGTACTAACATCGCCAACCCGGAATACGATCACGAATGCATGCGCCGAGCCATGGAACACGCAAGCACCAACGCCCACTCCACAGCCTCACACACACCCAGCGCCACTATCCTCATACTCCCCCGATGGGAACACACACCATACCGATATTCTAAATACATCACCTCTCCATACACCCACCACCTCTACACCCTTTCCAACGATGGTAACACCTTCTTACCCCCCGACCAACACACATGCCACCCCACCCCCACCCCATTCGACACACGCCGGATGGTCGATATCTACCTCGTCGCCAACCCCCTCGCACTCTCCGCCTTGCCCTCGCACACAGTCATTACCGCCCCCCATGACACACTCGAATCAATTTACAACACACACCTTCCCAACCCCACAATCACCATCCCGCTTCCATGCCTCTTCGCCACTTACTCACCCCACTCCGCAGGCATCGACCATCTCCCCCCAACCCCACTCACCCAATTACTTACCCCCTCCCGGAACGCACGACACTAACATACCCCCCCACCAGAGGAGAACTTGCTTGGAACTGACGGGACTTCGTATACACATACGGCTCCAAGAAGGGAGGCCCCTCCCCCCTTGGAGCGGCCGCCACTCACCCCGCCTCGGACACACGCATCAAAATTCTGGTGAACTCTACCCCTCCCTCACGTACCATCAACTGCGCGGAATTAGCGAGCATAGATATAGGTCTACAACTAGGCCATTCCCACCTCCTTACTGACAGTGCGTGCCCCCTCCGCTTAATACAAGGCTACATAAACTGCCCATCCGCCTACCGTCACAACATTCACCGCGACACACTCCTCTCCATATCACACACCCTCAAAACCCGCTGCGAGTCATGCATTCGCACACACCTTGGCAAAATCAAAGCACACAACCACTCATTAGGTAACGACCTCGCAGACACACTCGCTAACCAAGCTGCGGACGGACACCCACCCGACACAACATACAACACAAGTTCAGACGTGTCGATAGGCCACTTGACTTGGCCATACACCCTCATCCCACAAACCCTAGGGGAACCCGTACCCTACAGATACACCAAGCTCAAAACGGACGCACACACCCACAACACCAAACACACACACACACACACACACACATCCTCTCACAAACCACTAAACACGGTGCCCTCCTCGCCCGCGCCACGAAGGACGACGCCGACTTCACATTCCACAAAAAACACACAACACTCACCAACATACAATTCACTCACAAACAAGAATTCATGTGGGGCGTACACAACACCCGCCTCCTCACCCGCAACCTCACCCTCCGGTGCTCCAATGTGTGGCCAATCCACCGGCAACGGCCACATGGCCGGTAACTGCCCCAGCATGTCTGGCCTAAGACAAGACCGCCACAACAGCGCGCTACAACTCCTCTTCTCCCTAATGGAACGCCACAACGGGGGAAGATGGGAGTCCATCACCGCAGGCTTTGGTAACAAACCCATAAAATCATTCACAAGCCCCACCCCCACTTACACCCCTCTTGACTGTCATCCCCCTCACCCTACCCACATGCCCACCCGCCTTGTTGCTTGTGACGAAGGCCTTTCGCCCGACTCTCTAACCTCATCTCATGCCATTCTACCCACCGATATTCTCCCCCCCCCGCGCTACGACCCGCTGCACACAAACCATACTTTATCCGACTCCTCGAACCTCGATACGTCGGTCACACAAACGGTCGCCGCCTATACGATTGAGATAGGGGAATGGAAGTATTGCACGGACCACAACCTCTCCTACATAGCTCAAATGATTCGCGCCAATTACGCCCCCTTCGCCACTCCCATCCGCCAGCATTGGCCATATACCGAAGTCGACATCCTTCCCATCGTCATGAGCCGCACTGGCACACTGCACTCATCCACCATCACAAGTCTCACCTCCCTTCTCACCCTCCGCACTGACCCTCCTTACAAACTCATTTCGAAAGCACGACTCGACACATCACGCACCATTGCACAACTCCACACGCACACTGTCCAATGGCTGCATAATCTCCTACGCATTTACCGCATCAAATTCCGCACAACCACTCGCTGCGACTCCGCACACTGCACCTAAGCACGCCCCTAACTGCACGACCGCTACCACCAAGCACCGCACACTCCCCGGGGGGGGAGTAAAATCCCCCAACACCCTTTAGAGAGATTAGATTTAGGCGGTTAACGGTCTAGCCCTGACTTGTAAGTCTCATGAATGGCATTGTTGGGAGGGCCAAGAGACAGCAACCGGCGCATACGGTACATGTTGTAAACTGGCGCATACGGTACATGTTGTAAACAATTTCAATTTCAATTTCAATACGTAGTAGACGGACGAACAATCACGGACAACCAGCTCGAAGGCGAAGCGTGGTGTCGGATGGACGATGAATTACTAGCGTGGCGCCAAGCGCTTTACACACTTTGTTCTTTTTACGTGGGAGTAGGCAGAACTAGCGCGGCCCCGAATACGCGGAAGCCGCGCTCTTCTCTTGTGTAACTTGGTAGGGACTGGGGAGCCCATAACCCGTTAGAGATGGAAGGAGACACTTACACGTAGGGTCGTCGTGCTCGCCCCACAAGGGGGCCGGGTGTGGAGACTAGAGAAGTGAGAGGAGAGATATGGCGGCGGGGGAGGGCACTGGCAGAGCCGGCCGACCGCCAGTAACGAGGAAATAGAGAACCGCTAATAGTATGACACTAAGTACTATGATGATATATAGCTGCGCTGTACATAAGCACTAGGCAACGGGATGTTGGTGCTAATAAGCATACAAAAGTGCGCGGGTTGCCTCAATACATGTGTCATGGACAGCACTTTCGCCAATAATCCGTTTCGTGCATGCTCTTGTGTTGCCACATTTTTTGGCCCGTGTAATTAGCCACAAGCACCCCGCCCAAACCCGCGCGAGGAATAATTGGGCGTATGTTGTTACTGTTGTTCCAAACAGCCGACTCCGAAGCGGGACGCCTCTATCTTGCGGTGATAATTGCCAAAGCGCATGTGACGTTTTGGGTCTCTGTTCTCAAATGCGTATTTCGGTTATTTAATATATTGTGCTTTCACGCTTCCCTTTTCCATCTTGCGTTCGCCCTCATGCATGTGTGGCAAAGGCGAACTTTCAGTTTCAAAACGTCGAGGATATGAGAAAGCTAAATACAAATTGATATAATAAATGAGTGGAAGATTGGCAGCAAAGTCATGCAAACAAACAAAGGTAACCTGTTGGGGGATGAAGAGAAAAGACGAATGAGTTCCAATTCAATTTGACTTCACATCCCAATGAACATCGCAATCAAATAATATGTTATTTAAAATGCCGGGAATGCGGGAATGACGCACTGCTAATAGCATTACTAGTATCTTTTAAACATGTGAAAACACACCGTCGTTCAAGTCCAAGCGTGCTAACGCCAAGATTTTCAGAATTGAAATTAGGGGATAGAAGTACTTACCATTTCTAATGAAATATAGAGTATTGCCAGACCTAGTTCGTAATCCGATAGTGATAGTTGTAGGGCGCCCCGCGCCGGCGCATAGGATCCGCACCTATGAACTCCAATCCGCGCGATATACATGTATTTATCGGGAAGTCATTTACGACGGGCTTTAAACTTTGTATTATTTGTAGTACCCGGCGGTTGAAGATCTCCCACTCACTCGGTCCCATGCACCCCCTTTTTGTCTCCATTATATGATCAACAATATCCGCATGAAATGTGCTTTATACATTCATGCGGGAGTGGTAACGGAATAACGATACGAAGGGATAGTGTGTCGAGTCATCCACTATTCTGTGGTTAACGCGGAGAGGGTACGGGCAGATCAATTGCGTTTGAGTTTGAAAGCTCACAACCGAGAAGTCGCGCATGGAAAAGGCGCTCGGTGTTACCTACCCGACATCGTCCAGCTCGTGCTTATTCTGTGCAGCGGAGCACCACAACGACGGGAGCGGACAAACGGAGGCCAACCCGTATGGCGGCGGGATCTGCGATCCTAGAGATTAGCCGTCGCCGGTAAAGCCATATATAGAGGATTTTGGTAATATTATTCGTATCCGCCACCCCGGAGGCTTTGTTCACACACATGCTTCACACATCTGTCATTAATGGGGTGTCCTATTATGTTGGGCTAGTACGGCTGCCAAAACAAGGGCGGGCAAGAGCAACGTACGCATTTCGTCGGGGACGAAAGGGCTAATATACTTGTCCCCTGAGCCACCGACTCTATTGGCATGAAACCCGAGGCAATGGTAGTTTCGCACAAACGACTTTGTAGGAACTAGAATGAAAAATTGTTGGTTGAGTTCGAGCGATCCAGTCTTTCGGCTTCGGAAAGGGCTTGAAAACTTATTTTTATCCATGCGTCGACCTGCGAAGTCAAGTCCTAGAAATAAATACTCCGTGGATAAAATGTGGCTTGTTGAAATTTGGAGCAATCTTTAGTATTTTAGGCGTAGTTCAATTCGTGTTATGTAATTTACAATGTAAGAGCTCTAGCTTTAATTATGAAGTTCCCTAATACATCAAAAGCACATTACGCTGAATACGTGATTAAGTTTGATTATTGCAATTGAAGCCTAACGGTCTCAAATCATCACTTGCAGATGCACCGATAACAGTTTCTCAATCCGACGGTCCTTGTCGTTGACTAGGATGGTATGTATACATATTTCAATGACAACACCGTGGCGGCGTGAGTCGGTATTCTGAGGTAGTGACGGCATCGGCGCAATTGTTATGTTAGTAGCCTTACGAGAGATTCAGGATTCGTGTATTGATGCAAATTCACATTTAGTCAAATTTGGTGTTACATGGCTATTTTGATATTGACAGCGTTTGCGTGCAAACATATGTTGATGCCGAAATTCGTGTCCAACTCCAGAAGTGCACATGTCAATTCTAATTACAAAGACAACATTTGAAACCCCTATCGACAAAGGAGGGGGAAAAAACAACATATAGTTCAATTTTTCATTTGATTGATCATAAACAATAAACCGCCATCAACGGATGCTGATCGTGAAAGGCGATCGTTAATTGAAACAATATTGATTTCTTTGAGGGTTTCAGGGAAAGATCTATCTATGGCTACAGCATTTTTATTTCCCACATTCTTACAAAAATGAATTTAGGATACACAGTGTCGCAATTTATTGGAAATGCAATGAGTTGACGGCTCAGCGCGAAATGTCGACACAAGCTTTTCGTTACTTGCAAGCAAGCATGTATGTCGTCGCCTTGTTGAATGATAAGTCTATGTGTAGGTTTATTCGGAGCGGTAAACAATAAGAGGTTGGAGATGGAACAAGCCAACGCGTAAGGGCGGGACCAAACGTTCAAGGATTGCATCCAATATGTCGTTTTGACGGCTTTCGCTACGTAGAGCCACAAGACGCTTTGTCAGTTCCATCGTTGCTTGGTCTCTTCATCACTGCTTGCCTCGCAAGTAATCCCTCAAACCCATGGGACGTTGCAAAGCCCACGGGTGCACCCAAGTCGTAGCGACTCCAATCGAAATGCGCCCGAGCCAACATGTTTCGAGTAACCATCCAATCGAGGACTCCCATTCTTGTGGGCCTTACTCCCTAACCAAAGGAGTCTCAAGAATTTCTTTATCGTATTAGAATGGTTTCGCAGTTTTCTATATTGAATGATCCTCTGAAAAGTGGTATGAACAAGCAAATGAACTAACGCTCACACAACGCTCACACCTGCCATTCCCTTACTTTCTGCTACCCATGCCCGCGCCTTTCACCCCCCATAGTCCAGACACGCATCAGCGCCTCCCACAAAATGGAGCCACCTGGATGGAGTTGTGCTCAATGTGCTTGTTTGATTTATGGCGTAATTAATTGTCGCAAAACACGCTAATTGTGGCACAACAATGTGACCACCATCACAACAACAACAATAACAACAACAAAGTATCACCACACGCGGCTCGTAGTGCCTCCATTTAATGGCACGGCGCTCGAGGTCCGGCAACAATGCCATCCTGCATCGACCGAGGCGGCACTCGCGCGAATCGGGGTAAGCTGAACCATGGTCGCACTCGGTGGGTTGGAGGCGAGGGCTCCACGAACAATACGCTTCGCATATACGTATGCACGATTATCAAGTAGATGAGGGGTCCCGGTGAGCAGGGTCGGGGGCAAGGGCTGCATGCATTGGCGAATTGGTGTTTACAAGGGGAAAAGTAATTGCGATTTCGGAAATTGAGCAACAAAAGCAAGTAACAACGGAAAAGATGATTCTGGTTGTGATGGGTCAGGATATTGCGCCGCACAAGCAGGCTTTGCTGGCTTCTCCAACACATAAAGAGCGCGTGCGGAAAGAGGAGACAGTGAGCGAGTCACAGGCTCAGAGCATATGATTGCCAGTCACATGCATAAATGCACGTTGTGCCCCTTTCGAGGCCCAATTGCAGACGGAAACGCCACGCCACAGAGCCCTTCCCAACGACCACCCTTCGCATGTGCACTCAGCCTGCTCACACCCACGACCGCAGCGATGTTCACATACCCCACAAGGCCATGCTTTAACCATGAATGCAACATCCCTGGGTTAAAAGGCTGTGACCGTCTTGAAGGTTCTCCACCAACTTTCGTCCCATCCATAAATGATACGAAAATGCCAAAGAATTCCGATGAATGCGGAGGAGCGACATTGTTGCACTCTACACCTCAACCTGCTCATCCGTGCTGAAGGATACCCCCGGACAGTTGAGCATCAGCAGTGCCCCACGCATGGAGTAAAAGAATCACAAGGCCCACGTTCGTGTTGGCGCAAACCACTCTTCCCACGCGGCAGCACCGCCTGCTGAATGCGTTGCCAATGTCCATTTCATGCATGCCAGCGACACATGTATGTGGCCCTCCCCACGTGCCACCCTGCCTCACTAGACCTCGCATATCAGCAACTTGCTCAGTGCACAGAGCAAAGGAGTGACAAGACACCCTTCCCTCGCGGCAACGGTGTCGCCGGGCAGCGCCTCGCTAGCTAGGTGTGTGAGCGTAAGCGCTCCGCGAGAAGCTCCGGAAGGCAGAGTCTGAGTGCGTGCTACGACACGCTTCCCGAAGGTGTGGCTACTATAGTTATGATAATTAAACGAGACGGTCTGGTGAAGCAGTCGGCGAGATGATGCTGTTGGTGCGGTCACAGCGACTCGCGCTTGACAACGAGCATGACGGCTAGGAAAGCAGCTATGACGCCCACGGAGAGGTTCAGGAAAGCGTCCACCGCGAGTTGCGCGTCCTCCACACCCCGCTCCGCGAAGAATTTCACGGCCGCCCAGTACGCCAGGTCGTACTGCTGCACGGCGAGTGCGACGTAGGGGTCGGCGAGCTCCTTCAGCTGCGCCGCGTACAGCTGGAACTGCTCCCGATCGCTGTAGTAGAACGCCACCACCGGCGCCGCCACAACAGACAAGTACAGTAAGGTTCGCAACATTCTTCCCGCGAACTATCGGGGTGTAGTCTGTGATACGCAAGCCGCGTGTTGGGTGGGCGACGGCTGACGTTCGCAGTGGGCTGCTACAGGTGAGTCGAAGCGTTGTGGGACCGCCCACACGATCTCGCGACTACAAATAAAATTTCCATTATATCCTTGGTGGCCTCCACTGCTTTCTCTTGTAAAAAATTTAATAATTATATGACTACATTGCCCGCATTTCGGTACTGAAGCACCTGAGTATTTGAATACCTTACTAAAAAATAGGAAGAGTGACACTGATTCAGTTGCAGTACCTATTTAGAATGCAGGTGCCCGTACTCTTGTTCATTTTCATAGTATTAACTAATATAAAACGGCGAAAACTCCTCAATTACCCGAAGGCACGTTTTGCCAAAGATGTCAGCTTGCTTACAATTTGGCCAAAAGACCACCACAGGCCTGGCATGGGGGAAGATTAGCGCTAATTATGGGATGGGTGGGTGGGTTGCGCGAGCCAGATGGGCGAGCGCAAAGCAGAGAGTGCCAGTGCTCGGGGGTTGCACCGGCTTAAGGGTTGTCGCTAGCTAGTGTTGCTGGGGGCAAGGCTTGGGGTGTTGCGCTGGGCGTTTCCTCAGTCCTCGAGGGTTACCTCGAGGACTGGGCAAGACGCACCGCTTTTACAGGAACGTTTTACCGCTAAGGTGTGCGTTCTGTCACATATGTAAGTAAGTTTGCAAACCTCTAGATTTACATCAATCTGACCATTTACCCGAAGGCACGTTTTGCCAGTATGATATAAAGCCAGAGGCTTGTGCAGCCTACGTTAGTGCAGCGACCGGGCGGGCTGAAACTCCCGCCAGCGGAAGTCACCAGCAGAGGGGAGGCGGGGGCGCGGCGATGCAACGAGGCAGAGCCGCGGCGCTCTGTCGTGGGCTGTGCGATATTGATGTAGTTTAAGTTGTTCTTGGTAGTGAGGCGTCGGGCCGGGTCGTGGTCGAGCTGTCGGGGCTCGTGTGCGGCCCTGTGATCCAGTACTGGCGCACGTGATTGCTGATTGCTGGTTGGCTCTGCGAGTAGCAGGTGGGTGCCACTAATCAGCTGTCGGCGGACGGTTGGGGTGGCATGAGGATGCGCCGGGCGACCAGCTCGGCCGTAAAGGTGTGCCTGCAAGTAGGCATATGCGTCCATCTCGTAGCCGTAGGTATGGCTTAGGTCGGCCATCTTGTTGCGCCGCGCTAACCGTAGGTGATGTAGCAGCGGGAGTGCTTGTCGCGTGCGGAAACGCTGTGACTTGCAGTAGATAGCGGCGCGCCACTGGACGCGGTCGTTCCGTAAACCGCGCGGGGAGATTGAACGTGGGTGTTGATTGTGGGGCGAAACACCGTGTAGCCATGTCTGTACGATATCGCTGACGATGGTAGCTAGGTCCGTGGGCAGTCTCGTGAAGTCGTTTCGTGCCGGTGTGGGGATGGTAGCTGGGATGGGTAGCTGCTGACGTAGCCCGACCGCTTGTCCCGGGAGTTTACTCGGCTTGCGTAAAGAGGCCGGTGGCGCTGTTTTCGGCGGCGCGAGCTGACCCGTAGCTTCGGAGCGCCTGTTGGGTAGCCCAGATGTAGCAGCTCCGAGGGTTGTTAGAAACGACGCGTTGGAAGCCTGTGCCGTTCTGTGGGCAGCGTAGGGCTTGGGCTGCTGTTGTTTCTTGGGTACCGGCCGGGGTTGCAGCTGTCCGCCTGTGGCATATATAGACGCCCCGATCGGCAAACCAAACCGAAATGCCATGGCCGCGTGCCTAGCTCGACGTAGTCTTGTGTGACCTTGGTGTCCGGCAGCATGTGAGGGGAAAGCGATAGTGTTGGCGGTCGTGTAAGTCGCCTTGGCAGTCGGGTTGGTTGCAGTATGTGTGGCTTTCAGCCGCGGTTGCCAGTGAACTTGATGTCGCGGGTGAGGCGTAGCCTCCTTTCTCCCGGGTGGATCTTGGCGAGGGTCCAGCCCGCTAGTCAAGTTAAAGCTCGTGGGGTTCTGATTGTCCAACGGGGTCTTGAAACGCGCGTCGTCGTGGCATAGCCCTTCGGTAGGCGGCTTCCGCCCGCGTGCCGCCGTGGTGGCGGAAACGGGCAGTGGCAGCAGTATGGTAGTCGGGTGCGGCGTCGCACCGCGCAGAGCGTCCTCGGCATGTCTTGGGTCGAACAAAGGGCTGGTGTAACGCGTTGGACTGGTAGCTGTGTCCGTCGTCTCTGTCGCGGCTTTGGAGTCGTTGCCTTTGAGGCAGGGGCTCACTTGCGCGGACGTGTCGACCCAACCCTCGTGGGTAGCGTCGCCGACCTTGGTGCTGCCGTCCAAAAACTCGAGGCGTGCCGCGGGTGGGGTCGGATACCCACTTGTTGTCTCACAGGAGGTGGCAGTAATCGTTTGCAGGTGATTTATCAACGTAGTCGGTACTTGTATTGCGCGGTAGGGCGCACGAGATGTGCGCCCGGTCCGTAGGGGTGTCGGGGCGCTCATCGGTGCGCTCGCTCGCCAAGGCTTCGAAGCACTGTCGGCTGCAGGCCTTGGAGCCAGTATGGTAATCGTGAGCGGTGTAGCCTTGATGAACGTAGGCTCGGTAGGCTCGGCGTTGCCGTCTAGCGATACGCGCGATGGCGCACGGTCCGCGTTAGCGGCGTTTTACGGCGTCTCTAAATTGGGCTCGCAGACCGTGCGCACGAGGCGCTTTTGACCGGTGGGGTTGATCTCACCACGGTGGGGGAAGTCGACGAACTCCGGCTCGATAGGTCCGGTCGTGTCGTCGGTCAGCGACTCGATAGGTGGCGAAAGGGCCACCGCATCACCACCCTCTGTTGTCCCACAGGAGGTGGCCGTAGCTGGTTGCATGTGATTTAGCCGCGTAGACGGTTCTTGTATGGCGCGGTAGGGCGCACAAGTTGTACGCCAGGTCCGTAAAGGTGTAGCGGCGCTGATCGATTTTCGCCTTGCGGAGTCAGACGTGCCGGTTGAGCGCCCTGTCTGTAAGAGTGTAGCGTCTCGGGCTTGTAGGTTTGCTTGTGGTCCCGCATTATTGTCACGCGAGTTAGCTTCCGCGAAGTCGGGGTCGGCTGGTGGGCGCGCGTTAGAACGCGGTTGTAGACATGCGGCACGTGGAGGGTCGGCCGCCGTTGTCAGCCGTGTGAAACTATCTTGTCGCGGGTCGCGCAAAATAAATTCGGTGCGCTCTATAGGAAGAGCATGTCTAGACGGTAGCGCACCAGAACCTGTGCCGATGGAGTGGGCTTGGGTTCTGCTGACCACGTAGCAACCGTTGAGGGGCGATTGCAAGAGGTTGGTGGTCAAGGCGCTAGTGGCGTCTTCGGTCGGCGTCTTGAAGCTGGGCTCGCAGACTGTGCGCAAGGGGCGCCCCGGACCGGTGGGGTTGACCTCACCACGGCGGGTAAAGTCGACGAACTCGGGCTCGATAAGCTCGGTGTCGTCGTTCAGCAACTCGATAGGCGGCGCAAGGGCCGCCGTATAACCACCCTCTGTCGCAATGGTGGCGGCAGCGGGAATGGGTTGCTGCATATTCAAACAAGTAGCCGGTTCTGTGAGGTGTTTTAGATTGGCGAGTAAGGCAACATAATTTGCCTCGATCTGCTCAATCAGTCTACGCTCGGAAACCGCGCACGCTGCTTGAATTTGTTCTGTCACGCCTTGCTGAGACGGGATAGCGGCGGGGCCGCGGTAGGGCCGAGCTGCAATATCAGTAGGCGGCATGTTGGAATGCGATGTAACATGAACAAAGGGGAAGTGTCTCGTGACGCTGGGAGCACACCGAGACGAAAGGTAAAACTGACACCCTACTCGACTACGAGAGTCGAGACTGCAATTTTGCGCGAGTCCAGATGGGCGAGCGCAAAGCAGAGAGTGCCAGTGCTCGGGGGTTGCACCGGCTTAAGGGTCTGTCGCTAGCTAGTGCTGCTGGGGGCAGGGCATGGGGCGTTGCGCTAGGGCGTTTCCTCAGTCCTCGAGGGTTACCTCGAGGACTGGGCAAGACGCACCGCTTTTACAGTAACGCTTTACCGTTCAGGTTTGCGCTTTGTCACATATTTAAGTAAGTTTTGCAAATCTCTAGATTTCAAAGAATCTGACTAGATAATTTGTATCACTAGTAATAGTTTGGCTTAGTTAGCAGACAACTCAAGCTATAGGTTCTAAGGTTTTTCTAGAACACTAAAGGCGTGGATATTTAAGACGGGGACTTACTTGCCGAGGGAGAGACCCAGACCGGTATAGACCATATTTACGCCACACCCAAATTGTAAGAAACCCTGTTCCTAAGACAATCTTACTAATTCTCTCTACGTTGTATAATTAGATCCACCGATTAGGTTCTACTATTTGTCTAAGGTTGCCAACTTAGCCTAACCAAAGTGGCACCTCACACGTGGTTTCGGAGCCTCAAAACAGCAAGACGAGACGAAGATGTCTAACCGAGCAGGAGAGAGACTACCAAAGGAAGTCGATGGTTGACCAGAGGGGGCGCCTTCTAGGCCGACACAACCGAGGTCGACAGATGGTAGAAGACAGGCAGTACGAGAAGGATCGAGTCCCACGATGGAGCCTATGTCGGTATACGTCACCGAGATGCTGCAACAAAGTAACCGAGTTGACACTTTTTCGATTGAGCTATCTCAACTGCGTGACCACGTCGACAACGGTTTCACACATTTTGAAGGACGAGGGAACATAAGCCGAGAGACCAAAAATTTTCTTCGAGGAGAACAATTGAGATCGGAGAGGACGCGAGAGATGCCGAGCATGATGCCGAATGATGTCAAACCAACCAAGATCAAGAGCATCGCTACGACAAACATCGACGAGCTGAGAAACTTGTTCCGACAAGCACGAGGGTATCTACGGTATCACATCGTTAACCATGAAGAACAGAGAGGAGTGTACTGGGTATCTGGCTTTCTGGAAGGCCCACTATCGAAGTGGTGGTACTCCCAAGTTGCGGAGACTGGAGATGAAGTCGGTGGAGGATTTTCCGGAGTTTTTGAGATGGAGAAATCCTTAATTCAGAAACTCTGCGGAAGAGCACCGGCGGAACAAGCGAGATTGAATTTGGACAAGGCGCGACAAAAAACCACGGTCCTGAAGTATGCGAACTACTTTCGAGAACAATTACTCGAGCTTCCTCACCGCCATGAGGAAGATAACGTACATGACTTCCAGCGCGGTTTGAGACCCTCGATTCATAAGGAGGTTGCCTTGAAAAACCCTAAGACCCTACACGAGGCGATTCAAGCGGCCATGCGAGCGGAGGCAGTGGAGACCAAGATTGAGACAACCCAACGCTCGACATGCCGGCTGAACGCCATCGAAGAAGACATCGACTTTTCGGAGGAAGCGGAGGAGGTCGACAGTGAGACGGAGGAAGATTCGCATGGCGCGACCGATGAGAAGCTGCGGGAGCTTTACGATATTCGACGCATGCTCACTCAATAGGAGGTCGACAGATTTAAAAAGGAGGGCAAGTGCTTCATTTGCCACAAAAAGGGACACATCGCTATCGACTGCCAAAACAAAAGGAGCAAGAAGAACGAAAGAACGAGGAAATACCGGCCGGTAAAGTGGGACCTGAGTCGGCAGCTCGCGGCAAGCTGCAGGATGAGGTTTCGTCTCCTACAACGACTCAAGAAGTGACCGAGACAGAAGAAGTACGAAACCCGTTACCTCAAACGACATTGAGGCCAGTCTTTAGGAGCAAGGACTTTAGCGGCTGGATGATGAATAGGGAGTATTTCCTGAAGTACTCTCAAACCTACGGACCTTTCGACTTAGATGGAGCTAGCGATAATGACGGCCTTAATTCTCAAGTGGCGGAGGATTTTTGCTGTCCGGCGCGCCCATTTCCGGAGAGAGATTTACAAAAGTACCGGAGAATTTGGCTAAATGCGCCATTTTATGAATTAGAAGATCTTTTGGGTCATTATTTGCGGAGTAAACTGCTCCATCCCCACCCGAGAGCGGTTATAGTGGTCCCAAAATGGTAGGCAAAACCATGGTTTAAGCTGCTGCGAAATTTCCGACTTGTCGACGAGCTGGCGGCGACCACGGCACACCCGGGTACCTGTACACCCGGACATTTACCGTTTGCACGAATTTTCCGTACCCGTACGTTTTTCGCCAATTTTGTTGTCGCCAAGTAGATTGCGTCTCACAGGCTTGCGTGCGTTCGCCTCGTCACATAAACCGTCTTCTCCACCGCGCCAATGGTAGCGGCTCATCTCGCATGGCCGTGCCCCCCCTTTTGGAAGTGGAAAGCCATGAACCCACGCAACCACTGTACACCAAGTAAGTATGACCCCTGCCGCGTTTCAGTGCATATAGTGCATTAGGTTCTTTATTACGGCTACGGACGGAGGGGTTGCTAGGGCGGCTCGTTACGCGATTCGCTTGTTCTCACCTAGTTCGATAACAGACACCCTGCTCTACGACCTTGGGGGGCACGCATATCACGCCGTCACAACTTCAGCACAAAGGCTCCACACGCACCCAACACATATGTGCATAGGGTGGTTTGGTGATAATGCGTGTAAATTCTTACTTTGACCCGCTATGACTGTCGGCATCGATAAGTTTCGGTAGGTAGGATTCTACGAATCTTAGGGTTTAGTTTTCCTCGTTCGTCACGAAGCATCAGTTTTCGAGGTCGCGCTCCCTCGAGATAATACCCTTACCGGTGCCCGCTTAGCATAGTCTTCCTGGCATAGTAATTTACTCGTGTACCGAGTTGGACACCGTTTTGACTCAGATGTCAC
>JAPMLY010002199.1:0-60519 GCA_026401115.1 Tetraselmis chui | reverse complement strand
ATTGCAAGGTACAAGGCAAGACTAGTGGCGCGTGGCTTCACACAAGAGCATGGCGTGGACTATCACGAGACCTTTGCTCCTACTGTGCGGGTTATCTCTATCCGGGTGGTACTAGCGTTAGCTGCTTTCCATGATTGGGAGGTGGAGCAGCTGGATGTAGTGACAGCATTCCTGGAGGCCAACATCGACGAGGAGATATACATGCGACAGCCTGAAGGCTTCCGGAGTACTGACAGCAAAGGGACAGAGCTTGTGTGTCTGCTGAAAAAGGCCCTCTACGGCCTAAAGCAAGCTCCCAGAAACTGGAACAAGACTATCACTGCCTGGCTAGAGGAGTATGGCTTCTGCCAGTCCAAAGTGGATCCGTGTATTTTCATCTACCAGAAAGGAGGCCAATTGTACATCCTGGCCCT
Source organism: Tetraselmis chui (assembly GCA_026401115.1). Classification (NCBI taxonomy): domain Eukaryota; kingdom Viridiplantae; phylum Chlorophyta; class Chlorodendrophyceae; order Chlorodendrales; family Chlorodendraceae; genus Tetraselmis; species Tetraselmis chui. Next base: position 60,106 of record JAPMLY010002199.1, on the reverse strand, counting down.
CTATGTGGACGACAACATCATTGCCGGAGCAGCGGGCCGATTCATACCGGAGTTCAAGGTTGCATTTGGCAGCAGGTTCAACGTACAAGACCTTGGTCCAGTCTCGTGGCTGCTCGGCTTGACGGTGGAGCGGGATCGTGGCACTGGCATCATCAGGCTTGGCCAGCGCCAGTACGTGCTCGACATGCTGGAGCGCTTCAACATGATGGACTGCAAGCCAGTGAGCTCACCAATGGCGGTAGATGCTGTGGGCAAGTGCGGGGACGAGACATCCGTCACGCAGCTGCCTCCCAGGTCGGTGCCCTATCAGAGCCTGATTGGAAGCCTGTTGTACGCCTCTGTGAGCACCCGACCAGACATCACCATGGCTGTCAGTCATCTCAGCCGATACATGGCCAATCCTTGCCACGCGCATTGGGAGCAGGCCAAGCGAGTGCTTCGGTATCTCAAAGGCACCGCTGATGCATCACTGGTGTACGGAAGCAGCGTGCAGTCATCCGAGTTGGTAGGCTGGTCGGACTCAGATTATGCGAGCGATGTGGCTGGGCGGCGCTCCCGCACAGGATACGTGTTCATGCTGAATGGTGCGGCAGTGAGCTGGAAGAGTCAGCGGCAGCAGACCGTGGCACTGTCCACAGCGGAGGCAGAGTACATGGCGCTGACCAGCGCTACTCAAGAGGCGATGTTTCTGAGGCAATTGATGCATGAGATTCACCAGGACTCCGGCTCCGCTGTCACTATCCATGAAGACAACCAGAGCTGCATTGCACTCAGCAAGAACAGCATGACAACTGGCCGGAGCAAGCACATGGATGTGAGGTATCACTTCTGTCGGGAGAAGGTGGAGAGCGGCGATATCGAGGTCAAGTATTGTGCAACAGAGGACATGCTTGCCGATGCGCTCACCAAACCTTTGGTGAGTGAAAGGCACAAGAAGTTGTGCACTGCGATCATGGGTTTGCACGAGTAGCAAGGGGGAGTGTTGAACAGCATTGTTTGATATGGTAATCAAGTTGCTACTCAGCAATATTGATATCCAGTACGAGTGTTGCAGTGATAGGACAGCTGTGACTCAGCATATCTAGATGATAAGGTATTCAGCAATGCAATAGATATGGGTGCTGATAGTGGCAGGTTCCTGAGCGTTAGATATGATCTAAGGGCTCAGAATAGTGGTAGGCGTGTGCTCACCATGTGGTGGGCGCGTGTCATGATTGGGACGCGGACGGTGTCCTGTGATAGACAAGGATGAGACACTGCTGAAGGTGACAGACATTCAGCGTTTTGTAGAGTGTGTAATCATTCTGTTTTCACCCATCAACTTTGTCAGGGAGAAGAGGTTTCGTGCCTTTGGATTGATGCAGAGCTGGGCACCGGCTCTCCTCGAGAACGACGCCGCTACCGCGCAGCAACACCTCGACTTGAACTCTACTTTGATTCTGGCGCTGCCTGAGGACGATCTCTCAATTATTGAGAATGTCCATGAAGTTGACGAGAACTGCGGCCTCAAGGCGTGGACTGCGCTGGTGGACCACTATGAAGACGATGGCATCTACCGTCTGGCTGAGCTGCTGCAAGATATGGAGAAGGCCCATGCACACGATGAGACTAGTCTCCAGTATTTGAACCGGTTGGTCCGACTTCAGCGCCAGCTAGCCCGTGTGGGGGAAGACGTTCACGACCGACGGGTCATCATGTACTTGGTAAAGGGTCTACGTCAAGAGTACCACTCCATCACAGACACATGGGACGTCCACAACCTCAGTATGGACGCCATCAAGCGCGACCTTCGACAGAAGGGCATGCGTATTGAGAGTCGTGGCAGGACTCAGACGTCTACAAGACGCTGAAGGTCTGTCACCTTCAGCAGTGTCTCATCCTTGTCTATCACAGGACACCGTCCGCGTCCCAATCATGACACGCGCCCACCACATGGTGAGCACACGCCTACCACTATTCTGAGCCCTTAGATCATATCTAACGCTCAGCAACCTGCCACTATCAGCACCCATATCTATTGCATTGCTGAATGCCTTATCATCTAGATATGCTGAGTCACAGCTGTCCTATCACTGCAACACTCGTACTGGATATCAATATTGCTGAGTAGCAACTTGATTACCATATCAAACAATGCTGTTCAACACTCCCCCTTGCTACTCGTGCAAACCCATGATCGCAGTGCACAACTTCTTGTGCCTTTCACTCACCAAAGGTTTGGTGAGCGCATCGGCAAGCATGTCCTCTGTTGCACAATACTTGACCTCGATATCGCCGCTCTCCACCTTCTCCCGACAGAAGTGATACCTCACATCCATGTGCTTGCTCCGGCCAGTTGTCATGCTGTTCTTGCTGAGTGCAATGCAGCTCTGGTTGTCTTCATGGATAGTGACAGCGGAGCCGGAGTCCTGGTGAAGCTCGTGCATCAATTGCCTCAGAAACATCGCCTCTTGAGTAGCGCTGGTCAGCGCCATGTACTCTGCCTCCGCTGTGGACAGTGCCACGGTCTGCTGCCGCTGACTCTTCCAGCTCACTGCCGCACCATTCAGCATGAACACGTATCCTGTGCGGGAGCGCCGCCCAGCCACATCGCTCGCATAATCTGAGTCCGACCAGCCTACCAACTCGGATGACCGCACGCTGCTTCCGTACACCAGTGATGCATCAGCGGTGCCTTTGAGATACCGAAGCACTCGCTTGGCCTGCTCCCAATGCGCGTGGCAAGGATTGGCCATGTATCGGCTGAGATGACTGACAGCCATGGTGATGTCTGGTCGGGTGCTCACAGAGGCGTACAACAGGCTTCCAATCAGGCTCTGATAGGGCACCGACCTGGGAGGCAGCTGCGTGACGGATGTCTCGTCCCCGCACTTGCCCACAGCATCTACCGCCATTGGTGAGCTCACTGGCTTGCAGTCCATCATGTTGAAGCGCTCCAGCATGTCGAGCACGTACTGGCGCTGGCCAAGCCTGATGATGCCGGTGCCACGATCCCGCTCCACCGTCAAGCCGAGCAGCCACGAGACTGGACCAAGGTCTTGCACGTTGAACCTGCTGCCAAATGCAGCCTTGAACTCCGGTATGAATCGGCCCGCTGCTCCGGCAATGATGCTGTCGTCCACATAGAGGGCCAGGATGTACAATTGGCCTCCTTTCTGGTAGATGAAAATACACGGATCCACTTTGGACTGGCAGAAGCCATACTCCTCTAGCCAGGCAGTGATAGTCTTGTTCCAGTTTCTGGGAGCTTGCTTTAGGCCGTAGAGGGCCTTTTTCAGCAGACACACAAGCTCTGTCCCTTTGCTGTCAGTACTCCGGAAGCCTTCAGGCTGTCGCATGTATATCTCCTCGTCGATGTTGGCCTCCAGGAATGCTGTCACTACATCCAGCTGCTCCACCTCCCAATCATGGAAAGCAGCTAACGCTAGTACGACGCGGATAGAGATAACCCGCACAGTAGGAGCAAAGGTCTCGTGATAGTCCACGCCATGCTCTTGTGTGAAGCCACGCGCCACTAGTCTTGCCTTGTACCTTGCAATATTACCATCAGAGTCGCGCTTCAGCTTGAACACCCACTTGGAGTCCACTAGCTTTCTACCGGCAGGACGAGGAACCAACTTCCAGGTGTTGCGCGATACGAGTGAGTCATACTCAGTCTTGATGGCTGCTTCCCACTCCGTGGCTTGAGGACCTCGTAGCGCTTGTTTATACGACGCAGGCTCGTGCACGACATTGCTTGGATTGATAGCTGCGGTGTTGCCAACAACCCACCACTGACCCGGAGGACGCCTCGTCCGAAGGCTATACCTTTGTGCAGTTCCATGCTGCTCCGCTGGTGCTGTCTCCCCCAAATTCGCATCCGGCTCGTCCTCAATCGACTGAGAACTGATATCGCCCGACGTATGCTGCTGCGTCTCCCCTACGGAAGTGCTAGGCTCCCCCTTCGCCACTTCTGGCACCTCACGTGGAGCCTCATCCACCGGCTGTGTCTCCCCCACGAGTGTATCGGGCTTCTCCCTAGCCGCCTCATCAGAGGTGCTGTCATCACCAGCCTCGGCATCCAGCATCTCACGTGCGGGACAGCTCTCCCCCATGGAGATGATAGCACTCTCGTCAAACACCACATTGCGGCTGCTCACCACACGTCGGGTGGTGGGGTTGTACACCAGCCAGGCAGGGGACTCGGGTGCGTAGCCCACAAACACGCCTTTCCATGCACGATCGTCCAGTTTGCGGCGCTGCGACTTGTCCACGTGGACATAAGCCGGGCAGCCAAACACCCGCATGGAACTCAAGTCAGCCGGTCGACCCGTAACAAGCTGATATGGAACGCCACCAGCTCCACTGCTGCACACCCGATTGCGGATGTGCACCGCTGCCGCCATAGCCAACGCCCAATAGGACTTCGGCAGCCCAGCATGCCGAATCATAGACTGTGCCATCGGAACCAATGTGCCCCACTGCCGCTCGATGCGACCATGCTGCCAATGAGCGTAGGGGGCGGTGACCTCTAGGGCGATGTTGAACTCGTCCAATAAGCTCCGGAACGCAGCACCAAGAAACACAGTGTCGTTGTCGACCCGAAGCCGGCGAACTGTGTACCCCAGGGAGCGAATGGTGGTCAGCATCCGGCGGAACGAAGAAGTAGCCTCGTCCTTGGAGCGCAAGGCATCATGCAGCACGAAGCGGCTGCGGAAGTCAACTGCGCCGAAGCTGTAGCGCCTCCCACCCAAGGATGGAACACTCATCGGGCCACAAAAATCCACACCAATCACCTCAAACAGTCCAACATCTCTGTCCGCAGGAGCACGAGGAATATTGCGGACTTGAGACTTACACACAGCGCAGGTCTCACAGAATCCCAACTTCTCGTGTGATGCATAGCCCAAGCCTTCCACATGACCTGTTAACAGCTCGTCCAGCTGAGGCTCCCCAATGTGACCGAGGCGGGAATGCCACAGCCGCTTCCCCGATGACGCCGTGGCCGCCGAAGCCGTAGCACGCGCTGGAAGAGCAACCGTCGCAGGCAGCCAGATCAATCCGTGGGCTCGCTCCATGGGAATCTTAACACCACCACCATGAGCTGCGTGAAGCTGAAGATGGTCCATAGGATCCGCCAACAACACGCTATGACCCTGCTGCCGCGCCTGAGTGAGGCTAAACAACCGATGATATGTCCAAGACGCACGACGGGACAGCTCGGGAACGTGAAGCACATGGCGCAACGTGGCAGGAATCTTCGTACCGTCTGCAGCCGGCACAGTGATGCGGACAGTGCCAACGCCCACAGCAAAAGCACTGATGCCCTTCACCCACAGCCGGTCAGACAGCGCACGATAGTTCACGAAGTCATCACGTTTGCTTGTCATGTGGTGGCTGGCTCCACTGTCGGCTAGCCACATCCAAGTCTCCCCCTCATTCATCACCATGGCTCGTGCTTCACTGAACGACCTAGCAGGACTGGCAGTGATGTCTACCCCAGCAGGGAAAGCCACGGGAGACTCGAGACTTGCAGAATTGCCACTAGCACGCCTTTCAGGGCACTCTGACCGGCGATGGCCCTTCTTGCCGCAACTGAAACAAATGCCGCGGAAGGGTCGGACTCCGCCAGCTCCCACAGCCACACCACGTGAGTTCCCAGGGCCATGCATGGATTTTAGCTGCTCCTGAAGATCATGGACCTGGCGCTTCAAGGATTCAGCAGAGGTGTCACCGGAAAAGGCCGGAAAAGCTGCAGGGGGCGGCGCCTCCGTCTGAGTCCTGCCACGACTCTCAATACGCATGCCCTTCTGTCGAAGGTCGCGCTTGACGGCGTCCATACTGAGGCTGTGGACGTCCCATGTGTCTGTGATGGAGTGGTACTCTTGACGTAGACCCTTCACCAAGTACATGATGACCCGTCGGTCGTGAACGTCCTCCCCCACACGGGCGAGCTGGCGCTGAAGTCGGACCAACCGGTTCAAATACTGGAGACTAGTCTCATCGTCTGCCTGGGCCTTCTCCATATCTTGCAGCAGCTCAGCCAGACGGTAGATGCCATCGTCTTCATAGTGGTCCACCAGCGCAGTCCACGCCTTGAGGCCGCAGTTCTCGTCAACTTCATGGACATTCTCAATAATTGAGAGATCGTCCTCAGGCAGCGCCAGAATCAAAGTAGAGTACAAGTCGAGGTGTTGCTGCGCGGTAGCGGCGTCGTTCTCGAGGAGAGCCGGTGCCCAGCTCTGCATCAATCCAAAGGCACGAAACCTCTTCTTCCAGACATCAAAGTCTCTCCTTTCTCCACTGAACTTGGGAAGTTTGACAGAATCCATGGGTATTATATCTCGACAGCTCCGGAAAGTACCGAAAAAATCGACGGAAAATAGTCACCAACCACTGCCCGGCAGGCCTTCAAGGGGACGGTCAAGGTCCGGTCAACGGAGCTTCAGAACGAGCACGACAAGGCGCCGACCGAAGGCGGAGCTGTACTTCCGGAGTCTACACAGCCAAAGCAGACGGAAACCGGTTTCAGGAGGTCTGTCGGGGTTCGTCGTACAAATGGATAGTACACTGAGCAGGGATCCTTCACCAACTGAAAGCCAAAAACCCAGGGGAGCGAAAATGGACGAGGACTGCGAGAAAATCCCAACGAGCTGTACTTCCCGACTCAGAACAACGTAGGCAGGCGGACTATGGCCTTGGAAGGCCAGTCGAACGACGTCGTACACAGGTGATAGTACACTATTGCAAGATGTCTCACCAACTCGCACTCAAACAGCCCAGCGACGCAAGGAAAGACGCCAAATACCCAGATATTGGATCCAGTAATATGAAAAACGAAGGCGCAGGCTGAAAATCCAAGGCACAGGCGACTGAACAAGCGTTGTTCAAGCGAGTGAAAACGGTCGGTGGTTTCTAGGCTCCAAGCAACACAGGAAAGTCGCTACCAGCCCGAATTCGAAGGCAAACCACCCAACAAAGAGAGTCAACCGCTTTTGCGACCCAGCCACACCTGAAGATCGTGTAGCACAACAGAAGCCCAAGACTCGCGCAAAAAAGAAGCTCAAAGTAACGGTTCCAGTCAAGTGTGTCGACTCCAACCGAGAGCAAAAGGAGGGCCCATAACCTGACAAAGTTGATGGGTGAAAACAGAATGATTACACACTCTACAAGGCGCTGAAGGTATGTCACCTTCAGCAGTGTCTCATCCTTGTCTATCACAGGACACCGTCCGCGTCCCAATCATGACACGCGCCCACCACATGGTGAGCACACGCCTACCACTATTCTGAGCCCTTAGATCATATCTAACGCTCAGCAACCTGCCACTATCAGGACCCATATCTATTGCATTGCTGAATGCCTTATCATCTAGATATGCTGAGTCACAGCTGTCCTATCACTGCAACCCTCGTACTGAATATCAACATTGCTGAGTAGCAACTTGATTACCATATTAAACAATGTTGTTCAACAAGGAGCAGCTCAAATCCATGCATGGCCTTGGGAACTCACGTGGTGTGGCTGTGGGAGCAGGCGGAGTCCGACCCTTCCGCGGCATTTGTTTCAGTTGCGGCAAGAAGGGCCATCGCCGGTCAGAGTGCCCTAAAAGGCGTGCTAGTGGTAATTCTGCATGTCTCGAGTCTCCCGTGGCTTTCCCTGCTGGGGTAGACATCACTGCCAGTCTTGCTAGGTCGTTCAGTGAAGCACGAGCCATGGTGATGAATGAGGGGGAGACTTGGATGTGGCTAGCTGACAGTGGAGCCAGCCACCACATGACAAGCAAACGTGATGACTTCGTGAACTATCGTGCGCTGTCTGATCGGCTGTGGGTGAAGGGCATCAATGCTTTTGCTGTGGGCGTTGGCACTGTCCGCATCACTGCGCCGGCTACAGATGGTACGAAGATTCCTGCCACGTTGCGCCATGTGCTTCACGTTCCCGAGCTGTCCCGTCGTGCGTCTTGGACACATCATCGGTTGTTTAGCCTCACTCAGGCGCGGCAGCATGGTCATAGCGTGTTGTTGGCCGATCCTATGGACCATCTTCAGCTTCACGCAGCTCATGGTGGTGGTGTTAAGATTCCCATGGAGCGAGCCCACGGATTGATCTGGCTGCCTGCGACGGTTGCTCTTCCAGCGCGTGCTATGGCTTCGGCGGCCACGGCGTCATCGGGGAAGCGGCTGTGGCATTCCCGCCTCGGTCACATTGGGGAGCCTCAGCTGGACGAGCTGTTAACATGTCATGTGGAAGGCTTGGGCTATGCAGCACACGAGAAGTTGGGATTCTGTGAGACCTGCGCTGTGTGTAAGTCTCAAGTCCGCAATATTCCTCGTGCTCCTGCGGACAGAGATGTTGGACTGTTTGAGGTGCTTGGTGTGGATTTTTGTGGCCCGATGAGTGTTCCATCCTTGGGTGGGAGGCGCTACAGCTTCGGCGCAGTTGACTTCCGCAGCCGCTTCGTGCTGCATGATGCCTTGCGCTCCAAGGACGAGGCTACTTCTTCGTTCCGCCGGATGCTGACCACCATTCGCTCCCTAGGGTACACAGTTCGCCGGCTTCGGGTCGACAACGACATTGTGTTTCTTGGTGCTGCGTTCCGGAGCTTATTGGACGAGTTCAACATCGCCCTAGAGGTCACCGCCCCCTACGCCCATTGGCAGCATGGTCGGATAGAGTGGCAGTGGGGCACATTGGTTCCGATGGCACAGTCGATGATTCGGCATGCTGGGCTACCGAAGTCCTATTGGGCGTTGGCTATGGCGGCAGCGGTGCACATCCGCAATCGGGTGTGCAGCAGTGGAGCTGGTGGCGTTCCGTATCAGCTTGTTACCGGTCGACCGGCTGACTTGAGTTCCATGCGGGTGTTTGGCTGCCCGGCTTATGTCCACGTGGACAAGTCGCAGCGCCGCAAACTGGACGATCGTGCATGGAAAGGCGTATTTGTGGGCTACGCACCCGAGTCCCCTGCGTGGCTGGTGTACAACCCCACCACCCGGCGTGTGGTGAGCAGCCGCAATGTGGTGTTTGACGAGAGTGCTATCATCTCCATGGGGGAGAGCTGTCCCGCACGTGAGATGCTGGATGCCGAGGCTGGTGATGATAGCACCTCTGATGAGGCGGCTAGGGAGAAGCCCGATACATTCGTGGGGGAGACACAGCCGGTGGATGAGGCTCCTCGTGAGGTGCCTGAAGTGGCGAAGGGGGAGCCTAGCACTTCCGTAAGGGAGACGCAGCAGCATACGTCGGGCGATATCAGTTCTCAGTCGATTGAGGACGAGCCGGATGCGAATTTGGGGGAGACAGCACCAGCGGAGCAGCATGGAACTGCACAAAGGTATAGCCTTCGGACGAGGCGTCCTCCGGGTCAGTGGTGGGTTGTTGGCAACACCGCAGCTATCAATCCAAGCAATGTCGTGCACGAGCCTGCGTCGTATAAACAAGCGCTACGAGGTCCTCAAGCCACGGAGTGGGAAGCAGCCATCAAGACTGAGTATGACTCGCTTGTATCGCGCAACACCTGGAAGCTGGTTCCCCGTCCTGCCGGTAGAAAGCTAGTGGACTCCAAGTGGGTGTTCAAGCTGAAGCGCGACTCTAATGGTAATATTGCAAGGTACAAGGCAAGACTAGTGGCGCGTGGCTTCACACAAGAGCATGGCGTGGACTATCACGAGACCTTTGCTCCTACTGTGCGGGTTATCTCTATCCGGGTGGTACTAGAGTTAGCTGCTTTCCATGATTGGGAGGTGGAGCAGCTGGATGTAGTGACAGCATTCCTGGAGGCCAACATCGACGAGGAGATATACATGCGACAGCCTGAAGGCTTCCGGAGTAGTGACAGCAAAGGGACAGAGCTTGTGTGTCTGCTGAAAAAGGCCCTCTACGGCCTAAAGCAAGCTCCCAGAAACTGGAACAAGACTATCACTGCCTGGCTAGAGGAGTATGGCTTCTGCCAGTCCAAAGTGGATCCGTGTATTTTCATCTACCAGAAAGGAGGCCAATTGTACATCATGGCCCTCTATGTGGACGACAACATCATTGCCGGAGCAGCGGGCCGATTCATACCGGAGTTCAAGGCTGCATTTGGCACCAGGTTCAACGTACAAGACCTTGGTCCAGTCTCGTGGCTGCTCGGCTTGACGGTGGAGCGGGATCGTGGCACTGGCATCATCAGGCTTGGGCAGCGCCAGTACGTGCTCGACATGCTGGAGCGCTTCAACATGATGGACTGCAAGCCAGTGAGCTCACCCATGGCGGTAGATGCTGTGGGCAAGTGCGGAGACGAGACATCCGTCACGCAGATGCCTCCCAGGTCGGTGCCCTATCAGAGCCTGATTGGAAGCCTGTTGTACGCCTTTGTGAGCACCCGACCAGACATCACCATGGCTGTCAGTCATCTCAGCCGATACATGGCCAATCCTTGCCACGCGCATTGGGAGCAGGCCAAGCGAGTGCTTCGGTATCTCAAAGGCACCGCTGATGCATCACTGGTGTACGGAAGCAGCGTGCGGTCATCCGAGTTGGTAGGCTGGTCGGACTCAGACTATGCGAGCGATGTGGCTGGGCGGCGCTCCCGCACAGGATACGTGTTCATGCTGAATGGTGCGGCAGTGAGCTGGAAGAGTCAGCGGCAGCAGACCGTGGCACTATCCACAGCGGAGGCAGAGTACATGGCGCTGACCAGCGCTACTCAAGAGGCGATGTTTCTGAGGCAATTGATGCATGAGATTCACCAGGACTCCGGCTCCGTTGTCACTATCCATGAAGACAACCAGAGCTGCATTGCACTCAGCAAGAACATCAGCAAGCACATCAGCAAGCAAGTACGGAGGTTCCACTCTTCGAGAAGCAAGCTCTAGGTTCCAGTCAAGACAAATGACTCAAACAACTAGCAGCTAGAGGAGTATGGCTTTTCCCAATCCAAGGTGGATCCCGGCATTTACGTCTTTATCAAGGAGGGTGAGCTTTATGTCATTTATTTATGTGAATACCCCCGCGCCCGGGCACACCCCACAACTCCCTCCTTGTCCTCCACTGGCAGCACTCCCATTTCGGTCTCCTCCACGTGACACACGACTCTGCCACTTGGGTGGACTCACTCCACCACCCCCCCCCACCGTCCCTACTTACCCGTTCCCTCTCACTCCTCGCCTCCTGGAACTCGTCTCCCTCCCCCCAACTCCTCACTCCCCGCCTTCTCAACCCCCCTCGACATAACGACACACCTCGCGCGCACATCACACCCCCCCACCACGCAGCAAAACTCCCCCTCCAACGAACCCCCCCAACCCCCCCAACCCTAACCCCACACCAATCCTCCCACACCGCCTCCCACAACCTCTACACCTCATCAACCTAAACACCAGGGGGCTACACACATCCATCATGGACGTGGAACACCTCGCCACCACCCACCACCCTGATGTCCTCATCCTCACGGAAATCAATCACGCCACCCACAAATCCCGGTGGCGTATCGCCCTTCCCCATTACCTCCTCAAAAGCTCACGACCCTGCTACTCATCTTTGCCACTACCGCACGCAGGCGTTCTCTTCGCGGTCCGCAGGGAGTCGTTCCACTCCGCCACTGTCCTTACCCCACCCTCCCACCTCATCCCACATATCGCAGGACTAAAACTCGTCCCTCACTCAGGCGACCCTTACCTCCTCCTCGGAGCCTACATGCCGCAGCTCCACAGCACCCAACTAACCCACCTATACGCGGAGGTCGCGGCATGGGGCCTCCGCCTGACGGACGACTACCCGACCCACCGTGTCCTCTGGGGCGGCGACTTCCAAACGACCACCACACAAGGTACAGGCAACCCCGCCCTCACCTCCCTACTCGAATACCACCTCCGACCACTCCACCCCCCCTCCCCACCTTCCCCCGTAGCGGAGGCTGCCTTGACCACTGGCTCACCCCTCCTCCCTCCCCCCTCAGCCTCAACCCGCCTGCATGCTCGATTTTTACCTCTCCCTCACACTTTTCCGACCACTCGGCGATACACCTAGTTATTCCTGCCCCCTCCTCCCTAATCGCTCGTCCACCCTCGGCCCACAACCCACCTCGCACTCACCACACCACCCGCAAACTCACCTTCAAACTCCCACTACAACCGCACCACATTACATCATACCAACGTAGCACACCCTCCCTTATCAACCACACGGCCTCCCTCCACGCAGAGATTCTCAATACAACCCCTTCCATGGCCTCTCCCGATACCCTCGACACCCTAGCCTCGAAATTTACTGCACTACTCTCCCAACATATGGACCACGCAGCCACCATATGGCCCCTCCTACCCCCGAAGAAACCCCGCCCCACTACCTCGTCCACTAACCCCACCTGGCTATCTAAAAAAACACGCAAACTCATTCGCAAACTCCGCAGATGTAGCACCAACGGTGGCCCCCTACCCCTAGCCCAAACCCTCCTGCAAACCTCTGACTATCTTTCCCCTACCGATATCCATCAACAATGCCAGGCACGCATACGCCTTCTACTCCGAACAACCACCACAGATATACTCCAAAAGATTAAAACCCGCACCAATACTGCCTACGACGCCTCCCCAAAATCCTCCCACCGCCGCTTAAAAATTAAAAGTGGCCTCCTCCCCGCGACCACCGCAACTTCAACTCTCCACCGCATTACCAAGCCCGATAAAACCACAGCATCCTCCCCCTCAGCCGTCATTGAGGCGGTCCACTCCCACTTCACCACCGAACTCACGCGAGCCACCCCGCCCGACCTACCCGTACCCCCCTGGGAACACCCTGACAACCCCGACAACTACACCATCGAACCCCGAGGGGACCCCACACTCACTCTCGCCGACATGATTACCCGCGATACATTTGATAAAACCCTCAACTCGCTAGGCACAGGCAAAGCCCCAGGCCCCGACGGTATCCCCAACGAAATTCTCAAGTTCCTACCCCCGGAGACCCGCTCCGCCCTCTACTCTCTCCTATCCCTCCTCGCCCACAAATCCTACACACCCCCTGAATGGTGCCATAGCACAACATGCCTACTACATAAAAAAGGTGACCCCACCCTCCTTGACAACTACCGCCCCATCGCCCTCATGAATAACCTTCTTAAGCTATGGACCGCACTAATAAAAGACGCAGGCTCGAAATACGCCGAAACCCACGGCATCCTCAGCGACCAACAAGACGGCTTTCGACAACAACGCAGCATCCACGACGCCCTCTCCTCCATAATCATGGCCATGGAGGACGCGAAACTCCACAAAAAGGACATCTACGTCATGTACGCGGACTTCAAGGGCGCCTTCAACGCTGCAGACCACCGCATCATGTTCAAACACATGAGACAACTCGGTATGCCCTCCACTTTTGTAGATACATGCGAACACCTCTACGGAGTCTCATCCACAGACTACATTACCCCATACGGTCCCACCCCCTCCATAGACATAAATCGAGGTACCCTACAGGGCGACACCCTCTCCCCGTTCCTATTTACCCTATTCCTTGAACCCTTTCTCCGCTGGCTCACTGTGGGTAGCCGGGGCTATCGCCCAGGGCCCCCCGCCACTAACGTCGACCCAACAGAACCCACAGCCACATACCCCGGACACGGATTCGCCGACGACCTCAGCCTAGCCACGGGCTCGACCCCAAACATGGCCATCCAACTAAGGAAACTCTCCCTCTTCAGCGCCTACACAGGTATGACCGTCAACATCCGAAAATGCTGCATTACCGGAGCCCTTTGGCGCACAGGCAACGCCCTCTCCCTTGCCAACATCACCCTCCTCACATCCCGCCTCCAAACACAGTTCATCACCATCAACTCCACCCCGGCACCCATCCCCTCCATAGGCCCCTCGGACACATACCGCGTCCTTGGGGTCGAACTCAACACCTCCCTCACCTTCACCAAACACTGGCACGAACTCAAACGCACTACCACATCCCTCATCAACGCCCTCTCCTCCTCCCTACTAACCCAGTCCCGCAGAATTCGCGTCATCCGTGGCCTCCTACTCGGAAAACACTTTACCCTCCAACTCGGCCTCTTCAGCGACTCCCAATTGGACACCCTCGAAGGTCAAATATGCCGCGCCCTCCGCTCCGCCGTCTCCTCGGTACGTAACCTCCCCCGCACCGCCCTACACCGGCCCACCTCCGACCTCGGCTACGGCCTCCCCTCCCTCAAAGCCCATGCCGCACAACTCACTGTCTGCCACCTCCACAAAATCCTGAACTCCCCCGGTTATAGGGGCCACATGGCCAGAGCCCACATACACAACATCTCCACAACATACTCCCACTGGCCCACTGAATCGATAATGTCAGGCAGTCTATCCCCCCCCACGCTCAGATGCCTAGTGCGCGCCCAACGCGACGCCGGAACCATGTTTCACAACATCCCTCCCCTCTCCCTCACCAACCCCATTGCCTCCACAATCCGCACCCACTTCACCAGCCAGGACGCCGCGCTCCTTACATCACTCAGAGACAGAGCCACACATATCACAGACCCACACACATACAAACAAGCATACCGCGAATTCTCACCCCGCAAGACACACACCTCCCTCCTTCCCCGTCTTAACCCCCTCTGGCAAAATCACATAACCGAATGGTCACAAGTTCTCCTCCGCGCCACCCCTTCCTCCTTCATCCTCAAATCCTGCCAGTCCATCTCCAAACTCACGGGGTCCAACACCTCCCTCTCTATCCCAATTCGCCTTCTCGCCGCAGTCCTCACCGAACCCTCCGACACTGTCCACAACCGCCTCCCCGTCACAAACCTCAACCCCAAACAAGCATCCCCCCCCACCACTCTCCACCCCTCATGGGTTCCCCTCCTCACTTCACACCTCCCCCGCCCTCCTCACACCCTCTCCCCCTTTACCCACTCCTCCCGCACCAACATCTACACCCCCACTGCACCCATCACGCACATAGACACAGAATACCTCACCCCCTCAGACCACCATTTCCCCCCCTGCGACGTGACGCGCATCATCTCCAAACACAAAGACACAGAATACGGACAAACCCAATACATGGTCGAATGGGCCCCGGAACACCTCACGGAATGGGATATACAACTCCAACTGGACGACGGCTTCCGACTCATCTCTTCCACCCCCACCTCGGTAAACCTACCCACCCCCACCCCCGCCGATTGCTCCATATGTCACAACCCTCTGCACTTAGAACCCACCTCCACCTGCAGCACATGCCCGCACTTTGCCGTCCATTCCCAATGCCGCCCTGCCTTAGGCCCCGCCACATGGCAATGCGACTGGTGCGCTCGCGGCAAACAACACGACCTCACCCGTCTCCACGAGGTCCAGTGGGCGCCTTGCCTTCAACTACACGACACCATCAGTGAGACCCCCTCCGGCCCCACCGCCCTCACCGCATTTAACTCCGGCTTTGTCCCCTCCACCACACCCATTCTGCCAGAACCCGGACCCCCTCCATGGACACATCGCCTTATCACATTCAACCACAACCCCATCAACCCTGACCTCGACATGCTCCCTACCGGTACATTCACCATCCACACACACCCCTCACTTCACGATACCACAATACTCTGCACTCCCGACGGCCGCGCAGTCACCACCCTTAACGGCCCCCGCGTCCGCCACCTATACCAACTCTTTCGCCCCGACCTCTCCGATCATACATTCGAAGAGGAGGTCTACAACCTCCTCACTCGCCTAGGCTCCCGCTCAGAAATCCACTCTCCTACACCCGCCACCACCACCCGCAACAGATGGGCCACCAGAGAGGACCTCCTCTCGGCCCTCCGTCACACATTCCACATCCAGACAGAACTCTACTCAGACCCCCTCAATAAATCACTCCACTCGCACACCTACCACTCACTCTACCCCGAAGACATAGTCTTCTCATCCAGCGGCAGTAATGCCCCACACACATGGCAAGGCACCAACATCGCCAACCCCGAATACGACCACGAATGCATGCGCCGAGCCATGGAACATGCAATCACCAGCGCACACCTCACAGCCTCACACACCCCCAGCGCTACCATCCTCATACTCCCCCGTTGGGAACACACACCATACCGCCACTCCAAATATATCAACTCCCCCTACACACATCACCTATACACCCTTCCCAACGACGCGAACACCTTCTTACCCCCCGACCAACACACAGGCCACCCCACCCCTACCCCTTTCGGCACACGCTGGATGGTCGACATCTACCTCGTCGCTAACTCCCTCGCACTCCCCACCCTACCCTCACACACAGCCATGACCGCACTCCACAACACCCTCGAGTCTATATACGACACACACCTCCCAAGCCCCACCATCACCATCCCACCTCCACACCTCACCGACTCCTACTCACCTCACTCCGCAGGCATATACCATTTCCCCCCCAACCCCACTCACCCCCTTACCTACCCCCTCCAAGAACGCACACGACTAACATACTCCCCCACCAGAGGAACTCTTGCTTGGAACTGGCAGGACTTCGTATACACAGACGGCTCGAAAAAAGGAGGCAGCTCCCCTCTCGGGGCGGCAGCCACCCACCCAGCCTCGGACACCAACATCAAAATCCTGGTGACCTCTACCCCTCCCTCCCATACTATCAATCGAGCCGAACTAGCTGGCATTGACATAGGCCTCCAACTAGGCCATACCCACCTCCTAACTGACAGTGCGTGCTCCCTCCGTCTCATACAAGGATACCTTAACTGCCCCTCCGCTTATAGGCACAACATCCACCGCGACACACTCCTCTCCATCACACGCACCATCATAACCCGCTGCGACGCAGGCATCCGCACACATCTCGGCAAAATTAAAGCACACAACCACTCACTCGGCAACGACCTCGCAGACGCACTCGCTAACCAAGTAGCAGATGGTCAACCACCAAACACCACATACAACACAGGCTCGGACGTGTCCATTGGTCACTGGACCTGGCCTTACACCCTCATACCACAGACTCAAGGGGAACCCATACCCTACATATACACAAACCTCAAAGCCGACGCACACACCCACAGCTGCAAGCACACACTTACACCCCTCTCACAAACATCCAAACACGGCGCCCTCCTCGCCCGCGCCGCGGCAGACGGCGCCGACTTCACCTTCCACAAAAAACTCACAACACTCACCAACACCCAATTCACCCACAAACAAGAATTCATATGGGGCGTCCACAACACCCGCCTCCTCACACACAACCCCACCATGCGATGTCCCATGTGTGGACAATTCACCAGCAACGGCCACATGGCCGGTAACTGCCCATCCATGTCTGGCCTAAGACAGGACCGTCACAACAGCGCGCTACAACTCCTACTATCCCTCCTGGAACGCCACAACGGAGGTCGCTGGGAGACTATCACTGCAGACTTCGGTAACAAACCCATCAAGTCTTTCACCCGCCCCACCCCCACCTACACCCCTCTTGACTGTCACCCCCCACACCCCACCCACATGCCCACCCGCCTTGTTGATGCAGACGAAGGTCTCTCGCCCGACTCCCTAACCTCGTGCCCCGCTATCCTCCCCCCCGAAATCCTCCCGCCTGCACTACGTCCCCCGGCGCACAAACCCGATTTCATACGCCTCCTCGAACCTCGCTTCGTCGGTCACAACAACGGCCGCCGCCGATACTCATCTATCAGGAAAATACAGATAGGGGAGTGGAAGTACTGCACCGACCACAACCTCTCACACACAGCCCGCTTGATTAGGGACAAATACACACCCCTCGCAAATGCCATCCGAAACCACTGGCCAGGTACCGAAGTCGACATCCTACCCATAGTCATGAGCCGCACGGGCACACCGCACTCATCCACCATCGCAAGTCTCACCTCTCTCCTCACCCTCCGCACCGACCCTCCCGACAAACTCATCACCAAAGCACGACTCGACACATCTCGCATCCTTTCCACACTCCATGCACACACCGTCCAATGGCTGCATTATCTCCTCCTTGTCTACCGCACCAAATCACGCACGACCACTCGCCGAGCCTCCGCATAACGCACCTCCCCAAGCCATTCCTGCACACCACCTTTAACCCGCTTCAGACCCTCCCCGGGGGGGAGTAAAACCCCCGACCACACTTCAGTCTGAAGTCTCGGCGAAAGTGGCCTGAATCCTGCCGGACTGAAGTCAGCCTAGATTTTATTTTTTTTAATCAGGTGAGCTGTCCCTTTTCGGCCGCCCTCTGATTTGGCGATATCTGTCGAGAAATACTGCGTACCGTTATTTGTCACCCATTTGTGGCCGTGTTGCGATGTACTGAGTAAGTACTAAGAAATAGTATATTTGTATCATTGGATTACATAAGGCCTTATGTATGGAAATTCGTAATTTTCGGTTCGAACGTTCGAACTGTATCCCAGTTCAAACTGTGATTGGTGCCAGGTCCCAGGAACCAAGCAAAATCGCGTAGGTGGGTGGCCCAGCTGGCTCCTTGCCAGCTAGCACCGGATAGGCCTTATCCCTCCATGCCTCCTATTGGTGGTGGGTGGTTGTACGTTGTATGGGGTGGCATGCTCCGTTGTGGCGGGGATATGGTCGTGGGGTAGCGGGTGGCGGATGGTGGGGTAGCGGGTGGCGGAAATAGTGGTCCATCGTCCAACCAAGCACCATCCCGCTAGCCCACTATCCCGGAGCGCTCCTCCCCCCTCCCCCCTAACCTCCCACAGCCCTACTGGCACGCTGCAATGGACGCAACAGAGGACCCGCATGCCGCGTCCGTAGTGAGCCCTGCTACCGGCAGTGAACCCGATGTGACGACGCAATGTCTTGCGGCAACGGCCGCCCCGCCCCCCTCGCTGCCCCCCGCCATACCGTTCGCTCCTATTGCGCCCGCAAATGACCGTCGCGATAGCACCACCCCTTCATCCAGGGTATCTTTCGTTACCGCTAGTCTCCCCGGCAGTGACGGAATATTGATCGACGATGTGAATGTGGAGGTAGATGGCGACGCCGGTACCGATACTGTAGAGTTTCAGTGCCGCGTGGATATGCTTGCCCGCAACCTCAAGGACAGTTGGTCGTTGACGCAGAAGGGCAACCCTGTCTGGGCGTTTTTCGTTCCCAATAACCCACCGTTGGGCAATGGATCACAAGTCCGGTTGTTTAGAGGTGTGTTGTTTTCTATGCCACGCTGCGAAAACCGGTTTCCTGCACGAGCAGTTCCCCCATCCTGGCGATGACGGGGAGTTGCGCGCCCACGACGAAACAGTGGGTCTGTGGGTCCCGCAACTCGCACGCGACAAGCGGGGCCGCGAGGCAAAGCACGTCATGCAATACAGACCTGCCGATGGAAACACCGGACTCAAGTACCACGTTTGGAGGTACCACAGGCAAGAGTACGCGAAGGTACGCCCCCCCCCCCCCCCTTCACTCAGTGAATGGACAATGGACATGCGAGTCTGACCGTGCTAAGTGCTAACACGCATCGTGTCCTGTTGTTGTCGTGTGCCACAGTTGAGTGATGCCATGTGTCCGAAACGTCGTCCTGCGGCTTCTGCCTCCTCCGGAGGAGAGGGGGAGAAACGGCCAAGCGTCGCCGACCACTTCAAGTCCACGAAGAAGAGACCCACCTCTGACCCTAGGGTGCAACTATTCTGGCGGCTGCTGTCACTCCTCGTAGTTTTCTGTCGGCTACCTTTCGCCATTGTGGAGAACCCTCTCTTCAAAGCCTTCATCTGGTTTTTGGATGCTACACTGCCACTGCCTTCTAGGACAAAACTTACACACACTTTGCTGCCCGCTCTGAAAGCTGAGGGTAGCAAACATATTAAGAGTGTGCTCGTTGGTGTTAGAGGTGTTGCCATTACCTTTGACTTGTGGATGTCCAGGAAAACAGAGGATAACCTCTCTGTCGACATCCACTTCATCGACAAACAGTGGCAATGGCACCACAAGCACATCGGCATCATATCGTGCAAGGACAGCTCCACAGGCGAGGAAATTGCTCCACGCATAAAAACAATTCTGGAAGAGTATGACCTGTTGTACAGAGTGGCTGCTGTGGTGAAGGATGGCGGGGGCAACTTGGCAACTGCCACGGTAGTCCTTGCCAAACAAGGGCTGACAGGTTGCCGGGCGTTAGGTGCGTGGGTACCACATGTGACCCTGTGCTTTGCACACAAAATCAATGGAGCGTGCAATGCCGCTGTCCTAGAAGCAAAGCGCATGAATTTGGAGGTGAGCCCCCCCCCACCCTTGCTTGCTTTGCATTTTGTTTTATCATGAAACAACATTCATGTGTCTAATATTATTGAACTTGTTGTGAGCAGGCTTTCAAGTTCTCCGAAGTCGCAAAAAAACTCCAATCTTGCATCACATGGACAAAGAAGTCTTCCAAGGGTTGGGCGTCACTCAGAGCTGCATGCATTGCTATGAAAGTCAAGGTGACTAAGTTTGTGACACCAGTGAAGACAAGATTCACCAGCGTGAGCCCCCCCCTAGTTTCACGTATTATGCTTGCATATTGTTTTTTCATTCCACTGACTACATTTTGTTGCTTTGTGCTGCCTAGACATTTGGGATGCTGGCAGGTTTGCTGCAAGCAAAGGCCGTCATCGACTACTTGTATGGTGAAATGCCGGAGACTCAACACTTGCGCACCAGGAAGCCCACTGCCACTGAGTGGGAGGTCAGTGAGGCTGTCCATGATGTGCTCCGCGACCCTTGCATGATTGTCACACAGGCACAATCCCAAAACTCGCATTGGCTACTGTCTGATGCACTCCACTCAGTTGCTAAGCTACAGCGCACAATGTCCACGAAATTGGACGCACCTATGACAACCCACGTTGTGGATCCTGATGATGGGGGGGAGGACGCTTCAACGTAAGGCCCCCTCCCCCCATTGCTTGCATTTGTGTTTCAAATTAAGTTGCTTACTTTGCGGTCATGCGACAGGTTGGATGCAAACCTGAGGGATGTCCAGCATGCTATGACGAACCGCATATTGACAGACCTGGATGCAATGATGGCCCCCTTTGTTGAATATGATGAGAGCCGAGGGCATGAGGTTATGGCTACATTGCTGGATCCGCGCTTCTGCCTTGGCGAGATCTTCACCCTTGCCAACACTGGCACATGTACGGAGGAAAGAGACTGCAGACGTGCAGCCAAAGTGGTTATGCGAGAGTATGAGGTCAAGGTGTTGTTACCTGCCTTGTGTGCACTTGCCAAAAGCAGAGACGATGACGCGAAGGCATTAGCTGCTGTTGATGTTGGTCTGCCTGGAAGTGCAGACCCGATGCGTAGGAAGCGTGTCGCCCTCTGCGATGAAAGCAGTGATGATGACGACAGTGACGCCGATGAGAATATTGTCGTTGCTGAGGAAGAGTACCGTCTGAGCCTGGCAAAGACTGAGCTGAAAGCGTTTCGCCAGGATAAGGCTGCCCCTATTCCAGGTCAGGTTTGTGATGTGTTGAAGTGGTGGAGTTTAAACGAACACAAATACCCCCTGGTTGCAGAGCTTGCTCGCATTATATTGGCCATTCCGGCGAGTCAGATAGAGTGCGAGAGGATATTTTCACTGGCAGGCTTGGTTACCCAACACTTGCGAAACAAGATGGGCGTGGAGAACATGGCGGCGACAGTTTTTATCACCAAGAATCTGGATCTTTCTGCAGAGGTGGCCAACATCTTGAAGTCTGGGCTTGGCCCGCAAGCGTACAGCGCATCCTTGGCGCGTGAGGTTCACATCAAAACAGAGCTTCAA
Source organism: Tetraselmis chui (assembly GCA_026401115.1). NCBI lineage: Eukaryota > Viridiplantae > Chlorophyta > Chlorodendrophyceae > Chlorodendrales > Chlorodendraceae > Tetraselmis > Tetraselmis chui. The sequence continues at coordinate 38,371 of JAPMLY010002199.1, read as the reverse complement.
GAGGCTAGGGAGACGGCTGCCATGTGCGAGAGGATCGTCTCCGATCAGTCAGAGGCCAGCGTGCAGAGTGAGCTTGAATACCACGCGTACATGGAGAGGTACTTAGTAGACAGCGATGATGAGAGCAGTTGAGCAGCAATAAGTATTATGGTAGGCTTTTTTCTCATATATTATGCATCCTTTGCCTCTGTCTATGCTTCACACCAATTATGCATCTCCATTGTTTCTTTTTGAACGCGCATCAATCAATGCAACATGTAAATTTGATTTTACATATTATGTATCCTTTGCCTCTGTCTGTGTCATGCACCAGTTATGCATGGACGCATTGTTTCTAGATGAATGCCCTCTGCTCATGGAAGGGTTCAAAGTGCTTCAGGGGGTTCTTTAGGTCACTTCTGGCGGGCCTTCTGTCTGAAGTCTTGACCTGAGTTAAGGTTGTATTCAGTTCAGGACCTGAATTCAGCTGAACAACTGAACTGAAGTCACTTCAGCCTGAATTCAGATCCTGAAGTCTCATCTGAATTCAGACCTGAACACTGTTCAGCTGAATTCAGGCTGAAGTCCCTGAAGTTACTTCAGTTCAGTCTGAATTCTCAGATTCGGACTTCAGCACAACCCTGGAATGGAGGTGGGGCAGACAATCGGGCCATATAATGAGCACAACTTGGGCTTCGACAGCGTTGAAGTTTTATTCCTGAGGTGGATGGCCCTATAAATATATATAGTTGATGCAAGAAGGCACTTCCACGGCAGGTACATCATGTAAAACACTTTAATTTTCATAAGGTTGATGGCTCAACATGCGAGAGCGGCAGAGGATCTAATGTAATTTGCAGAAAGGGCGTCATGAAAATGCCTAAAAATTCCGGCAACAGTTATGACTTTCGTGACTCAAATGCCGGCGATTCTCATGATACATGGCAACAAGAGCTCCAGTACCCGCCACAGACACCCATCAACACTCAACAATCGCCTTTCAATACTTGCCGTCTGATGTCGTTGTGAATCTGAGCATATAATAATACAGGCGTACCTGAGCAAGATGTGCAGTTTATTTCGGGAAGTGGTGGTCAACAGCTCAACCTGGAACCAGCATTTACGAAGATAAAATGTAAAAAAAATGATTACAACAATTGCAACGCCTACTTCCGACGAGCTTCGGGGGACGCACTAAACAATAAACTTCAACACAATTCAATTGACCCCCTTCCCAAATGGTCTAATCGAAATTGCATAAATGGAAACACCAAATCTGGACAGGGAAACAGAAGAAGGGAATAGCATGGCTGGCGCAGCTTGCTAACCGGTGGAGACAAGTATCAGCGGCATTCAATAATAAATGCATTTGATGTGAATTGTCAGTACGGCAAAAATGTAACTTGGTCTCAGAGGCATCACATATGTCAGTCTGCGAAACGAATGGTATAAAATATCAATTCAGTCGGTTTGCTGGGTTGCCTGATCCACATGAACAACTATGTACAGAAAATTATCCATGTTTTTGAGACATTCATGCAGCCAAATGAGGGGTGAGCTTGGGGGCGGCTCTACTCCCGAAACTGTAACACGGACGTGCGGCGGAAAATGGAAGAGCTTGGGGCACGCTTCGCTACGGTCTGTCCGTGTCGGTTGGGAATCCCTGTCATAGAGAACATACTTCAGACTTGTGAAAGTCTATCAATCAGAGAAAACACATGTCAAGTTCATCAGATATTATATGGACATCAGAGCTGCGATGTGCGCATGTCGTGAGCAGCGGACGTATCTCTCAGAAAAAAGAGAGAGGAAAAATAGGCAATAGCGCCCTGAGAGAGCGCACCTCTGCTCCTCTGCCGCTTCACAATCGACATGCTGCCATTCCGCGCTGTCCGGGAAAATAGTGGGTGCAACAAAGTGGAGCGTGTCGAAGAGGGTGGCGGACTCTGGGGCTGATCCCAACGCTTGAGTATCTATGGGCCTTGATATCGTTGTGACGAACTTCCATGACCACTGCGCACCTGAGACCGAAACAAAACAGGGATTACCACCTGATTTACGCAAAGAAGTGGCGCCAGCATAGAAACATTCACAGAAACCCACCCGCTCACCATATACGCATAAATACACACATACATGCCAAATGAACACAGGCAGACATGCAAACACGCACACGCACGCACACACACAGACACACACGCGCACCAATCAACCACCAAGCACACACATACACACACACACATACACACACACACATACACGAACACACCCAAGAAGAAACACTACCCATAGATCGACACTGTTCATTCTCTAGCCACCTGCAGCGCAAATCAAAGTCTTGGGTATTGATACATGCACACAGAAAGTACCTTATCAATCACCGAGCCCACACACACACACACACACACGCACACAGCAGCAGCACTCACTCTTAGCTTACATAAAACCATAGACGAATAAAACGAAAAGCACCAGCATAAGACTATTGACACTGACTACGGCCATCAGCGCATACACAACGGAACAAGCGCAAGAAACAAGTCAGGGGAACCTACCTGCTTGAGGACTACTTATCAGCACTCGCACAGGTATCCGAGCATTTCGATTCGAGTTCTGTCGTGCACAGTTCCACGGCGAGCAAGTTTCAGTCACAATTCATACTCGAGGTGCGATTGTGAAGCAGGCAGGCGTGCAAAAAAACAAGCATAGCGCCAAGAAGAGCATAGACTCTTGCCACGCGAGGTGAGTAGTCTACACACATAAAGCGGAGTGGGTAGGGCGGGACTGACCATAGAGGGGCGTAGGTCGATTTCCGAAACCTTTTGGCAAAAAACGGCACAACTGCCCTTGCCCATGTGCTCCCACGCCGCCTCCAGCAGCGAATGCGAGGACATCACTCTGGACGCGCTGCCAGTTAGGGCGAATGCTGCCTCCTTCATGCTGTTCATGAAAGCTGAGCGCAGCGCTGCCTCGTCGCACCCCAAGAGCTCCGAATGTGGAAAGTCACGAAAGTGCACCTTCAACAAAAATGGGACGCCGCCGCAGGGTTACTTATTCTTGTGACATGGGTAAAGCTCAAGACAAGGTGCTGTCTTCCGTGTTCCATCAACTTCACGGTGTTGACATAATATGAGCTTACCGTGATGCGCCAAGGTTGGGAGGTCTCATTTGGATGATGCAAGTCATACAGCACTCCCAACGGAAACTGCCTGACATGAAAAGGAACAATGAGACCATCAGCCATGCGTCAGGGCGATGACAATGAGCGGACAGGAAACGCATATGTGCATTGAGGTGTCAGGCATGCAAACGCAAATGGTACTATCAGGCGGGTAACAGCAGCTTTGGGTTGTGAGAGGAGGTTATGTTCACACCATTTCAGAGGGCACCCGCCGGCATCGAACCACGGCGTGTGGCCGCCAGGCGGGAGAGCGTGCTGCAAGTTTTAAAGCAGCACCGTTATTGAGCTTATCCTCCTAGACCCAATATGCGCAAATGCCAAGCTACGTTACGTCGTAAGAGTGCCGACCCACTTAAATGGAACGTCAACGCGCGGAATTTTTTTGTTCCACGACTGGCATATGCACTCAAGTTGGACCAGTTCGAATCATATACTACATGTGACTTTTCAATACCAGCTGTCACTCTTGGTTTAGTACCTCGAAATACTCCAGCACTTGTTTCCCGACAGCTGGAAGAAACGACTCCCGAGAAACGAGCAACTGCGTAAAGATTAGCGCAAACAGGGCAGCACAGGCGGTGGCAAACGAGTCAAGGGCTGAAAATCACACAGCTGTCTAAGCGGCCAACAGGTACACGGACCAGGAAACGGGAAGTACGCACGTATACGGGCGGGGGAGGTCTGAGAGTCGTGACCTCGGTTTCTGCTAGTTCCACACGCAACGGGACCTGCACGGGAAACGATAAAACAAAATGAAAAAACTTTTAAGTCAGCGAAACAACAAAGCACTTTGATACCCATTGCATAGGCGCGGAAAACAAAGTATACATAAAACTATACCTCCCGACGGGAGACCTGCTGCCGGATGGACTCATCCAGCTTAGCCATAATCACGCGGCTAGATACGTTAACCCTCGCAGACAAGCAGCACTGCCTCTGGCACTTCAAAGGTATGCAGGTCTCAACGGTGGGTGAAGAGCAACGCATGCCCTTCAGCACCTGCGGTGGGATGATGGCTGATGACAGGCGCGGTGTTTTTTGGGGACTGGAATTGGAGTATAAACCTGAAATTGGGAACATTAATTAAAGCGAATTAAACCGCAGTTAAAGCCACTTAAAGCGAATAATTCAGCATTTGAGTCGAAATCCAGGGGTACAAATCCAGTACATGCCTGGATGTACTTGTACAAATCCCCTGTACAATCGTCTCTCGTCCGCCTCAATAATCGGTACAGCAGCACCAGAGGCCAGGTACCTGTACAGGTAGTTGTACCTGCATCCTGCTGGCACCGCCGAGGGTGAGGCTTTTTTGGAAGGGGCCACGTGTGCGTCGGTGAGAAGAACGGCCATATCATAGGTTTTAGCGTCGCCCTACGAGTGACGAGCACCGCCGCAGCAGCACACAGCTCCACTCCAGCTGCCACTCAGCTCCACTCGGTACCTAACTTGACACAAGCCACCATTTTTGGGGTTTATAGCCCACAGTCGTACGATGCTATCTTCATTATTACGCGGCGCGGTGGCGTTGCCCCTCCCACCCCCGCCGCACGGTATCTCCCGGCGGCGGTCGCGGCCGCCGTCTTCGCATCGCCGCCGCGCGCCGTCGTTTCTGCCGCGAGCCGGCGCCGACAGCGGTCGCCACAACAATAACGGCGCCAGCTCGCCCGATAATTTCGACGGACAGATCGTGGACCCGGATCTCCTGGCGTCGTATAACCCGAGCCTGGACGCAGAGGTGCGACCGGAGGGGGAGGAGGAGGAGGACGACGGGATGGAGGAGTACTTCAACGATATGCCGATAGGCGGGACGGCGGAGGGCGACAAGCTGGAGGCGCTGACGCTGGAGGAGCTGGCGGTGCTTGGGGAGGAGGGCCGGGCGATGGGACTGGACAAAGTAGGCGCTTTTGGAGAGGAGGTAAACCTACATCTTACCCACTGACAGTCGCCTCAGCCCCACCCGTCAGCAAAGCGCAACGGGTCCAAATAGAGCAGAAGCATAGGACACATAGCGCATTAAAAAAAAATGTCATGTAGCAAGCGTAAAAGGGGGTTGAGGCTCTGCATGGGTCAAGCACAGCACCAGTGCGCTGGGGTAGAGGGCTGTGTGAGTGCTTCTGCGGTGCGTTTTGGTTGACTGCATACACAAGTAGCTGATTCCTTCACTTTGCATTTTTGTAGGCGGTGATGGTGGCTGGCTTCGCGATGCATGAGCTGCCCCTGGTACTGCCCTATCCTCTTCCTACTCCTTCTTCTACCTATCCTGACTGTCCTACCACGCCTCCTGAGTCATGGCCGCCCGTGCTTCTTACCCTGTGTGTGTATGTGCTCTGTCATGGATGCGATGACAGGTGCAGTCGGTGTTGGACGCGCGGCAGCAGCAGGGGTCGCCCCTGATCCGGCTTATACCCATCAGCGACAGCAACATCTGGCGGAAAGTGGGGGAGGTGCTGGGGGAGAAGGAGATGCCTTGGAACCTGCTGTACGGGCAGCAGGGGCTGCAGTGCCGGGGGTGGGGGAAGGAGCGCGTGGCGGTGTTCAGCGGCCTCACTCTTCAGAGCCAAGCCACGCTGCTGGAGCTTATCGATTCGCTTGGCCTGGGCCGCGTCACGCCAGGCCAGCTCGACGAGACAGACTACGAGCTACCTGTGGGTGAAGTTCTCGCAGCTGCGGTGACAGTGTATCGGAAAGCACTGCAGCGCAAAAAAGACGGTTTTGATCTCAAGGAAGACTTCCGCCGGTACCAAAAGGTCGGCAGCCAGTCCCATCTCCCCCCTTTTCCCTCTCCCCTAGCTCCTGTCAGACTCACCTTAAACTATCATGGCTTGGGCGAAGTCAGGGTGCGATCGCTGTTAGCAGAAGTTAGCCGTCCGTTGTGTGGAGCGGTCGCGTCATTTGGGAGTGCAAAGTGGGGCATGACAGGAGAGAAGTGGGGTAGGGTGAATTTGGGGTGGTTGGGTATGAGGGCTGATTCCCAGCTGACGGGTGTTGCGCACCAGGGGTGAACAGCTCTGCGGATGGTTTTGGGGGTTGGTGGCACGTGGAGCTAATACACGGGGGCTATGATGGAGGCTAATGTGCAGTGATGGACTGTTATTATGAAAGGTAGTTTTGTGGGAGGTGGGGGTTACGTCTTTGCGGTTGAATAAGGGTGCTTATGGGATACATCAGGCTTTGGCTCTCGTGTGTCTGCTTGGAGTAGGGAAGAGGATGGTGAGTTGGGCGGCTTGGACGCTCAGACGGAGGAGCTAGTCCAGTGGGAGCGTAGGGGAGCGGGGTGGGGGGGGGGAGGGCACGGCAAAATAATAGGAGAGAGGTGAGGTAGGGTGAAGTGGAGAGATGGGGTGAGAAAATATTTCTGGTGGGGAAGTAGGGATCAAATCTGAAACGAGGCTTGACCTTGTGATGCTGATTGGAAGATGTGAAAGTTGGGCTCTGAGGTTGACTGTTTAATTTTCATTTGACGACGGCGACTGTACGTTAGGTTGTGGAGTGAAGGGAGGATGGAAGATGTAGGAATGGGCTCTTTGTGGTGTCCTATAACAACGATACTAGCAATCCCTAATCATACACAGAACAGAAGGTTAACCAGGTGATGAGAATGCTTAGTCATGGGAATTTTACTGCTTTTCGCCAAGCAGTTAAATGGCTTGTCGCTGGTTTGCCTGAGATTGCGTTTTCCGACGAAGGCCATTCCCGCTTGTCTGTGTGTGTGTTTGTCTGTGCGTGCGCGCGCGCGCACGTGTGCGTGTGTGTGTGTGTGTGTGTGTGTGTGTGTGTGTGTGTGTGTGTGTGTGTGTTTGTGTGTGTGTGTGTTTGAGGGTGGATAGCGCATCAAGTGGGGCGGTGTTGACTGAGTTGGGGACGGATGCAGGAGGAGGAGGCCAAGTCGAAGCCGGTGTACGACCTCAAGTCAGATGACCCCGACAACTTAGGCAATGGTGGGTATATCCCTCAATGGATCCTCTGCATGAGTCACCGTTTATCTAAGTTTGTGGGTGCGTGTTTTGTTTGTTTGTTTGTGCGCACGCGAGTGAGTGAGTAGGTTTGTGTCCATGTGTGTATTTGTGTGCTTATGTGTTATTTATGCGTGAGCGCGCGCGCATGTGTGTGTGTGTGTGTGTGTGTGTGTGTGTGTGTGTGTGTGTGTGTGTGTGTGTGTGTGTGTGTGTTATCGAATGTTTTCGGGCTGTGGCTGATTGGGTTTTTATGATGGTTACAGCCATAAATGCGGATGGCAGCCTGGACCCGAGCTTTATGGAGGGTGTGATCGAGAAGGCCAAGGCGCAGATGACGAAGCGGTTGCAGGAGGAGGACATCGACCCCTCGCAGCTGCGCAACCTGTCGCTCCACATCGGCGAGCCGGTCATGGGTGAGAGCGAGGATGAGGTAGGCGAGGGCGAGGGGGAGGGCGGTCGGGGGGAGGCGAGGGTAGGACCGGAGTTGGTGGACCTGTCTGAGGAGCAGCGCCGTGGGATGGTGGCCGAGGCTCCGCGCCCGTCGTTTGGCGAGGAGGAAGGGGAGGAAGAGGAGAGTGGTAACGAGCGACAGGCGGCGCTCCTGGCGGTGCAGGTGCGTATATACTGTCCTCCTTGAGCAGCAGCACCACATCCTACTGAATGTCTTTTGTTGAACACTGCGTTCTTGCGCAAGTTACTCACCTTCACGCGTCATGATACATTTGATATTGTTTGTTCGCCTTTGATACCAAACTGCGCACGGTTTACCTTAGGTTTTATTATGAGCACTCATTTTCTCGTCATTCTTTTGGTACTTGAACAATTTTATAATAGCAGCGTGCACTGTTGCTTATGAGGATCAACACATGTTATGACACGTAAAAAGTTTTCATTGCAGACATTTGTGTGATAACTGTGTGTGTGTGTGTGTGTGTGTGTGTGTGTGTGTGTGTGTGTGTGTGTGTGTGTGTGTGTGTGTGTGTGTGTGTGTGTGTTTGTGTCTTTTTATCATTATGTATTTTGGATATATATGTTTTATGTTTTTCCAACCTGGTTGGTGCTACTCCGCAGGAGGCGTTCGAAATGGCGCTGAGAGATGGCATGTCGGCGGAGGATATCGAGGTGTGCCTCCCCATATCCCGTCTAACCACTGCCCAATTGAAGAGACAAGTCGAACAGACAAACTAAAGCACCCTCGAATATGCAAATGAATAAGCGAATGAGTGAGTGAGGGAGCTAACCAATCAATGGCGCTGACCATTGTACCTTTCTAAGAAGGACAATCAAGAGACGAACTACAAATATATTAATCGAACAATAAAACATACAAACAAACGAAACGTAAATGAATACGACTTTTAAAAATTGCCTATGCCGTTTGAATATGCATGCATGCATACCTGCATACATAAATGCACACATACACACACACACACACACACAAACACACACATACAAAAACACACACACACATATATACATACACTAGCACGCACTCACATACACGCATACACACACATACACATACACACGCACTTACATATACACAGACACACACACACCCCCCCCCCCCCCCCACACACACACACGCACGCACATACATGCACACACACAAACACAGATATACACACATACATACACTAGCACGCACTCACATACACGCATGCACACAGATACATAAGTGCACACCCACACACATACATACATACACTAGCATGCACTCACATACACGCATACACACACACACACACACACACACATACACATACACACGCACACTCACATACACACGGACAGACACGCACACATACACGCACACACATACACATACACAGACGCACACGCGCGCGCGCGTGTTTCAGGATGTGGTGACAAACTGGTCGGCAGGGTGGGCGAAGAATGTTGAGGCCCCGGTTTCGTGCGTCGCTTTTTATTCCGCAGGCTCTCATCGACAGCAGTTGTGGGGAGGGCAGCGGGGCAGCTGTGGCGCAGGAGTACGCGGGCGGCAGCTCTGCGGCCAAGTTGGAGATGGAGGCGCTGCTGCAGCAGCTGGCTGGGATACAGCAGGATGAAGGAGAAGGGAAAGGGGAAGATGGGGAGGAGGTTTCGGGTAAGGGAAGTGAGGTGAAGAGGGCGCAGGAGGATGCGGAGGAGGCGGAGGAGGAGGAAGGTGGGGCGGAAGTGATGACGCTGGCGCAGTTGCGAGAGACGGCGGACCGGCACGGCTTGGATTATGACAAGTTGGTCCGCGATGCGGAGGCGAAGGGCATTAAGCTGCGGAGTTGAACGAGTTGGAGGGACGCGATCGAGCGATAGTTCGACTTCGCATATGTGTCCGCTGTGTTTGCTGCGTCCGACTGCTCTCTGAGTGCGGCGATGTGTTGATGTGTGCTAAGATAACACAGCGCGCGAAATGCTCCTGATACACAATGGATGTTAAGGCACTTCGGACAACTTTGGTTTGCACTGCGCTGTCTTGCTTGGCTTTCATTTAGTTTGTTGTGGCTGACTACACTACTAAGCATGCTTCCAATCATACAATTGCGATTTTCACATTGGGCCGTTGTGATTGCTGCATGCGCTGTCTTTTTCAGGGCATCAGTATATCTGGGTGCACTGATCAGTTATTCATCAGGGTGTACATACTTTCCCAGCAAGATGTGCGTCATAGTTGGAGCCCGGCCGAGTTACTTGCTCAAAAAACGGCGCATGCATGATGAAGGGTGACAAAAAAGGGGCCCCTTTCCATCGCGAGTTGAAAATTCACCGCATGTCGATTTTAAAGACGTCAATGTGAAGAACGAAGGAAGCACACATGCGTCCCCCATCTATGGAACACGTGCATTCATTACTGTGGATATATTGATGAGTTAATGAAACAAAAGATGTGCCTTTGTAGAGTACAAAACAATAGCTATGAAACCCCTGTATTTGGAAATACCTGTAATTAAATGTACCAAAATCCATCTTTAATCCGTGAATACTATAATAAGTAGTATAATGTAATAGTATTGTTAATGGTAGCGTCCCACGGGCTTAGGCCTGTGGGGTTTCCCTTTCGTTCCTCTTTTGATTGGCGGTTTCCACTGCTTTTTCTTGTAATCAAAATATAGTTAATAGCAGCTGCGACGAGTCGATTGTATCTGAAATATCTGAAATAGTCGTATAACAATGAAAAACCATCTTTCGCGGATGGCGGCAAGGTGCAGTGAAGAAGAATGCCTTGGTTATGACAGGTAAGGAAGAGAGATAAGCCCCAATTACAGGCACAAGGACATTTTTTTTTTCTGACCGCCTTGATACTCAAGCTGCAAAGAACGCGTGTAGAGATCAAGAGCTCCGAAACCAGTGAGGCACTTTGCCTGTTTAGAGCTAACTGCTGACATAAACATGTCATGTTCCGTTGGCGCTTCTGCAGGTGGAAGTACACATGGAGAGAGATGGAAAATATTTGATTTTCAAGTGTTAACAGTAAATTGTAAACAAACCAAGGGATTGATATCAAATGGTTATGTCACCTCCCCCCACTGCACCAGGCGTAAATAGCTCCAGCCTAGCTAGCTTGCACATCTTCTCCACTTGTCCTCGTGTCATGTGCTAGGGCTCTGGCAACGGTTCAATCAGACAAGCGACGCGGCTCGTCTTGTCTCGGGAAATCAGATTTACCACTGTCCCCCCACGTTCTGATTTGTTTTCGTAAGTAATTTAGGCGATGCGGCAGAGATTTACACTCCTCCACAAATTCCGGACAATATTTCCTACCCTCGAATTAAAAATCTGCAATCCTGCATCGGCTTTATTGGCAAATCTGTTGAACTCCTAGGCAATACTTTTGCGCCCAAAATTGATTGCGCCGACACATAATAAGGACGGCGAACGCGAGCACCACCGGGCTTGAGTGTGCGGGGTTTTCGCGCCCGCACCCGTACGAAACGCTCTTTCAAACAGCAACCGTGCCGGTTACACTGAAGACGCGAATGGCTGAAAGCGCCGCAATAGCTATTTTTGTGCAATGGTCGCGCGTATATTGTGCATTAGCGACGGAGGGGGGAGCTGTTGGCCATGTCTCTGTGGAGGAAACGCATGGAGTCGCGTATGTAGACTTACCGCTGATATCCGCACAACCCGAACAAGGGCAGGGTGCGTTCGGCCACATGGTTTAAACGATCATAACTTACTCGTATAGCACTTGTTGTTTAAGGTAACATTGGGCGCGCTTCTCAAGACGCATTGAGCTCATTTACTCAAGGGCTCAAAACCCCCAAAAATGTTTTGGCGGCTAACTATTTTTTCGATATACTTCGGTAAGGCAATAATGCCAAGCAATACCTATCTAGTAATCCGGTTCACCGCATGAGACGATTTGTGCGGGGCTTGTCGATATATGCTTACCAATTCTTCATTAATATTGACTTACAAGCCCAATTCCCGACGAGTGCCGCGCGTGGGGCGGGTGTTGTGGCACAAGCACATACCCAAAGCTTTCCAAACCCCACCGTCAACGTGATACGACCCAAATGGCCAAGCTGGACCTCGCCTCTCGTCTTTGGCAATCAGCCTCACCAATTGCATTGTTTAAGAAAAGCTGCATCATGCGGGGTTTTACTTGCTTGTTTCCCATATACATCACCCGTGCTTGCGGCATTGACTTCCATGCTCCACTCGCACATACACCCGCCAACCAAGCCTCGTGCATTCAACATGGCATCCACGCCTCCAAACCTCCCAAAGTCCAAAAACTAGGGTTGCGTGCCTCACTAGGCAATAGACAGCTTGGTGTGAGCGCTTGATTAGTGCCCGCATGTGGTGCTCAAGACGGCGTGTGTAGTCTGTTAGTCTAAACATTTTCCTTGGATTTTTGGGGATGTTTTCGACAAAGTCATCCGACAACACTCGCTTTAAGCTCGCAACTAATCATACCGAATGACGGGTAACTGCTTGCTTCCCGGCTCTGCCGTAGTTGGGCGGTGCCTGGGTGCCGTCGTGCTTGACGTGTTGTTGAGGGGCCCACGTGTTCCTCAGTCTTCACTAGCTTATCATGCACACCATATGGCATGTCCAGACTTTTGTGATGAAGTGTAAAACCAAGCAAAAGCGATATTGTCCCTGACCGTGGGGCGCAGTGAAAGCTGCCGGCTAAACTTTGGTAAAGGTGAGTTGATGTCCCGCCAGCCAAGATACTCGGTGTATTTCCATTCCTCCAATATGCATATCGGGAATATCTGAAGTAAAATATTGTAATGATTATAAACAGGCCGTGCAGATAGGAATGAATGTACGGGATATGGCTTGATAAAATTATCTTCGGTTGCATTTAACCATTACCTTCCTAATTACCGTACGGGTTATGATGCTCACGCGGGCTCGTCCAAGAGGTGGATGTTGCAGACCGTTAAGAAAACCGTTGCTAATATTATCGTGATTATGACGCACCGTTCCCTATCCTGCGCGCTAGGGAACCAATTTCGTCCGCAGTCGTGACACAAAACATCGCATTATTATTTTCCATATGCAAAAAATCAATAAGCAGTACTTTACTTCAGTCGCGATTCTTATTGGCGTCGAAGCATCTGTCGCTGCCTATTCAGCACTGTAGTGAGTAGTCAAACAACTATGGGTACAGGTACTACCAAATGTACCCTTACCATCCGATCAAGCGCACTTAGCGATCGATCTGCGTACGTTCTCGTACCATACATGCAACTACTGATGCATTAATACGTATTCAGTACTTTGTGCATTGTCCGCTTTGCTCAGTACTGGTACCAGCAGGAGATGTAATCGCTAATCAGAAATAAAGGCGCGATATTGTACGTTTTGCCTTTTTTGTGGTTCCCGTTGCTTTTTCTCGTCAAATAATCTGTCATTTCCATTGTACGTTTTGCCCGTTCATGTTAACCGTCGCTTGAATATATGGGAGTTAATATACTATCGTCACTTGATTTCTTTTAATATAAAATTTTGAATAACGACACAGACGAAGAATTCTTGAAAGTACACGTACCTGTACTATATGGCACAGCGGACTGGGCCGTTGTTGTCGTCGCCACCTGTCGAGATGTCAGTCGACTCCGGCGGATGGGACTTGGCGGTCGTGCAGTGCCAACTGCGGTCCGTCGAGCAGTCCTCAGCATTGACAAAAGCACGTCGGCGAAGGAAGAACCTGCGTGGACCAGTCGTTAGCTATAGCCAACCCTGGCGTGAGCGCTACCGTACCCGCCCGACAACATCCCACAGCAGAAGGCCGCCGCGCTCCTGGGTGCTCGAGATTTAAGAAAGTCTGTATATCGCACCCTTTCCTTACAGTGTCGGGGGAAGCGGACAAATGTGCGGACATCAATCAGTACATGTACTGAACTGCTTCCGGACGAAATAGGACATCTAATTCCTGTCGGACCATAGCGCGGGTGCGTCGCAGTGCAATTGTACATTAACCGCTTTTCGCGGGAATGTAAGGCGGACACAGGCGCGGTCGACAAACATCCGACGACGGAAGCGGTTGGTCTAGATTAGATGGCATTCCGCGGCCGCCTGCATCCTCAGCAAAGCTCCATGCCTTCTTGAGCGGCATTTCGTTTTCGACCACGGCACCCCAGGTATTCGCGTGAGAGATCCGAAGAAGCCAAGCTGGCTCAGGTTGGGCAGCGGCACGGCCGTGCCGGCTTTTTTAACTAGCTAGGCCGGGACGTCATAGCAGCCGGCTGGGGGTATTTTACAGCGTGTCACGCGAGGCCGACGGTATTTCCGGCCCCCGGTAACGGTAACAGGCGGCGGCAGCGGGCGGGGGCTGTGCGGAGCAAGAAGGGGCGTGTGAGTTCGGCATGGACAAGGACAATATAGCCAGTACCAGACGAGACGAAAGTAGAACAGCAAGGCGCCGACATTGCCGGCGAAGGGACGAGCGAGCGAAAGCTTCGAAGGGAAGAACCTGCCGCAATAACGACTGCCCGACGACGACGCGGCAGGTAACGAAAGATTCGCTTCCCCTCCCCACCCGCCAATATCCAGGGCCCGCGCAGGTGTAGATAGTCCATTGCTCATATGCCGATGGCATACGCTGCCTGGGATGTATCGAAAGTGGCGGCAGTTGTGAGGGTTACAGCCATGTTCCACAGTTGAGAACGATAGGTGCGCTTCATCTGGGCTGCGCCCGTCGGCTGCTGCGTAGACAGACACCACGGAAGAAGCTAGCCGTCACACATCGTCCGTTGCCTTTGATGTCAATAATATCACTCGGCTTCGCATTCCAACGCGCTCGTTTTTCCACCGTTAAGGGTGGCTGGTCGTAACGGACACTTTGCTTCCGACAAGAGAACAACGTTTTGTTTTACTAGTAAGCCCGGTAAATTTTACAGCAGGGGGATGTCGGCTGATATGTATTTCTTGGCGCAGGGCTCGACGGCGGCGATGTCACGATGGGGACTGGCAGTGTTAGCGCAGGTTTCGCTACTCCTGCTGTGCCTCTCGCCATCGCCATCAAGTGGCGCCTTCATAACCGCGGATAACGGCGCGCAAGCTGAGCTGCCGGGGCCGATGTTGGGCCGAATCACGGGCGACGGTAAGCCCCTCCACCTCCTCTCCCATCCCCGCCCCGGTGTCGTCACGTCGTGACGCTAGCAGCGAAATAACTGGTAGGCTAGTAGAGCAGGTATTCTTGTTTTCCTCGCGCGCGGGAAACGAGTGTCGAACTACTCTAGCGCGAGCGAGCGAGTAGGGGTACCGTGTGTGACCTATGTCAACCTGTCACTATGAAACAGTACAAACAACTCAAAATATAGTTAGAATAGAAAAAGCAGAGGTCAACGATAGCGACCTTCGATGGAAAGAAGACTGTCTGTGAGTAGTTGTCTGTCAAATCGATAGAGAGTGTGATACGAGGGGAAGAAGACGGCATGTGTGTTGTGATGGTAAATGAAGCATATGCATGCAATTGACGGAATGACGACCGTTTCGCGGCTGATACAAATAAGTCTTCTTTGCTGTTGATTTATGCAGAATACATCATCGACAGCTGCTATCCAACCTGCGAGAACAACTACAATCCCACACTGTGGCACATCCGCTTCCACTACAGCCGGTCCACTGCAAACAACGGCACCCGTTTCTTCTACTCCGTCCACACCGAGCCCTGCCTCTCCCGCTTCGGCGACCCCGACTTCCCTTACTGCGGCTGCGGCCAACAGCTGGGCGCATTCACGCTCTATTTCAAGGAGGATGTGGTGGCGCACCTGAAGGCCACGCCCGGCTCCATCCACACCCCCGAGCCTTTCCCCATCGACGTGGAGTACGGCTGCACTGACTCGGAGGGGACGGCGTACACGGGCGTGCGCATCCGCGACCCGGGCCGCCAGTCCGTCTTTTCCTTTGACCTCCCCGAGCCAGGACTCACGCAGGCGGACATCTGTCAGGAGGTGAACGAGGAGGGAGAGTGCCGGTACGAGGTGATCAGCGAAACGGGTGACTGCTGTGGCCACGGCTGGTCGCTCGACCCCTTTGAGAGCTACCGCCGAGCGTACCAGCAACCCACACTGCCGCCCGTCACCACCACAACCACCACCCCTCCACCAACCACCACAACCACTGCCGCCCCTATGACGACTACGACCACCACGGCTTCCCCTCCTACTACCACAGAGGCGGCACCACAAGCAACTACAACAACCCCTCCTCCACCCACAACAGCTTCTCCCGGTATCTCCCCCCCGACAACCACAACCGCTGCCCCTGTGACGACCACCACCACCGCGCCCCCTCTTACCACTACCGAGGCGACGCCTTATGCCACCACCACAGCCGCTCCTCCACCCACAACAGCCTCTCCCGGTATCTCCCCCCCAACAACCACAACCGCTGCCCCTGTGACGACCACCACCACCGCGCCCCCTCCTACCACCACCGAGGCGACGCCCTATGCCACCACCACAGCCGCTCCTCCACCCACAACAGCCTCCCCCGGTGTCATTCCCCCAACAACCACAACCGCTGCCCCTGTGACGACCACCACCACCGCGTCACCTCCTACCACCACCGAGGCGACGCCCTATGCCACCACCACAGCCGCTCCTCCACCCACAACAGCCCCCCCCGGTGTCATTCCCCCAAGAACCACCACAACCCCCACCGTCTCTCCCCCTACCACCACACCCACGCCGTCCCCTGCCCCAACGACAGCCGCCCCTTCCCCAACCACCACCACCACCACCCCTCCGGTCACTACCACCACCACACCCGAGGCGGAGCTGGGCGGCGGCGACTCAGAAGGCACTGCCACTCCTCCGGCCCCTACGGAAAAAGACGACAGCGAGGAGGAGACTCCCACCCCCCTTCCGGCGTCCATCAACACCCCAGTTGCTCCCAGCCCTGTCACACCTGTCGCAACGACCACTACAGCAGCCCCAGTAGACAAGGACATCCCCAACGCTGCCCCCGCCATAACCACCGAAGTCGCTCCAGGTCTTCCCTACTACTCGGATGACTACGAGGAGGGGGAGCTGGGCGACGACGTACCTGAAGAGGACGGTGGGACTCCCACACCTACCTCTCAGCTCCCAGCCTCACCAGTGGCCACCACGCCCGAGGGGACTCGAGCCCCGACAGGTGACGATGATGAGGCGGGGGACTCACCTGCTTCTGAGGACGGTAGTGATGACGTCTCAACTCCCACTCCCACCGCGGGCGCTGCGGAGCCCCCGACTACCACTAGCATGCCCCAGGCCACGCCAACCTGGGCTCCTGATGACTACCAGGAGGACGACGAGGAGCTGATAGATGAGGGCACGCCTGCCCCTGTCATTGAAAGCGGCGCTGTGACTCCTATCCCCACGGCAGGCCAGCCGTCGTTGACGCCAGAAGGCACCCCAACGCTGGGTCCCGACGAGTACTTGGATGAGGACGAGGAGTTGCTGGAGGACATGGAAGACACGCCCACTCCAGCGGAAGAGGAGGTTATCGCCACCGCTGTCCCTGAGCAACCACGTGTGACACCAGAGGGCACGCCTACTCTGAGTCCAAACGACTACGATGGCGAGGAAGAAGACTTGCTGGATGAAGATGAGGATGGTGGCCAATCGGATTCCCCACAGGATGGTGATACTCCCGCGATGCCCACGGTAGCCCCGACGCAGCCCCAACCCACACCCCGAGGAACTTCTACACCGAGTCTAGATGACTTTGATGAGGAGGAGCTGTTTGATGAGGAGACACCCACGCCTGTCACAGAGGACGAGGGCGCAAGAAGGACCACGGTGGGCCCAACGCAGCCGCCCGTCACACCGCAGGGTACCCCGACCGAGGGCGCTGACGACTATGATGAGGATGAGTGGCTGGAGGAGGACGACGACACACCTGCCCCTACTGACACTGATAATGGCAATGGCGACATAGGGACGCCGAGCTCGACGCAAGAGTCTGTCCTGGCCACCCCCACACACGCAGCAGTCACTCCCGAGGAGACACCGAACGATGGGGATTTCGAGGATGACTTGTTTGAGGACGAGGTCGAGTTCACCCCTTCGCCAGGCGGATCCGTACTCACACCATCCAACCCGCAGCCCACCTCATCACACGCTCTCACTCCCGAGGGGACGCGTGGCTCCGATGACGGCGGCGATGAACTGTTTACTGAGGATGACGAAGAGGAGGAGTATGCCGACCTAGACACGCCCGCGCCGACCACAGCAGGGCAGCAACCCCCGACATCACCACCCGGGACTCCCATGGCAACGCCAGATGAACAGGAGGCTGGTGCTGTTGGTGAGCCCACCGGCACACCTGCCCCTGAGCCCCAAGGCAATGACAGTGACCTTCCCACGCCCGGGACCACTGCTGCGCCAAGTCCAGCCGCCACTCCCCCGGCGGGGACGCCAGAATTTCAAGATGACTACGGCGACGACCTCTTCGATGACAGCGACCTCACTAATGAGGACTCTGAGGACTCGGACCCAATAGTGCCAAGCGTTACGCCAGAAGTAACGCCGGAGACGGAGGAGATTGAGGAGGAGCTTTTCGATGACAGTGATGACGCTTCTGCCCCTTCGCCTGAGGGGGAGATGGATTATGATGACGTTGATCTGAGCGAGCCGACTCAATCACCCCCACTATCCGTCATCCCCACCGCAAAGCCAACTACCATTCCGAAGGGTACGCCGGAGGGGACGCCGCAAGACTTGGACGACGATGAGCTGTTCGATGATTCCCCTGGTTTAGACGAGGACTATGATGACATTGACTTACCTTTCGACACGCCATCGCCCCCGCAAGTCACAGCTGCTCCTGCGCCTCCCGGGACGCCAACTCCCACGACTCCAGAGGTAGTAGCCGTGAACACACCCGCGTCAACGCCAGAGTATGAGGAAGACGACTTGGAGGATGACCTCTTCGACGAAGACGAGACACTGGAATCAGAGGACTACGAGGACTTCAACACACCGGTCTCAACACAAGCGTCGCCCTCCGTGCCAGCAACCCCCTCCACACCCACGGCCACAACCACCACTTCCTCGCCTGTTGCCACGACTGCAGTGCCTCAAGAAGATACAGATATACCAGGTGGATTGACCCCTGTCCCCGTAAACCTTACTACTACAGCTGCCCCAGCGCCCGCGACTACCACCACACCTGCCCCACCCACCCCAGCGCCCACCACAAAGGCCACGACCACCACTCCTGCGCCGCCTGCGCAAGTTCCGTCCACAACACAGACTGCCACAACGACGACGACGGCTCCTGCTCCACCCACTCCAGTGCCCTCCACAACAACCCAGGGCACCGCCCTGACCACCACCACAACTGCTCCTCCCACCCCAGTGACCTCCACAACACAGGCTGCTACAACTACTCCTGTTCCTCCTACTCCAGTGCCCTCCACAACTCTGGGTACCACCACCACGACCACCGCTGCTCCCCAATCCACTCAAGTGCCCTCCACAACTCTGGGTACCAACACCACGACCACCACTGCTGCCGCATCCACTTCAATGCCCTCCACAACGCAAGGTGCCACCACCACGACCACCACCGCTGCCCCATCCACTTCAGTGCCCTCCACAACCCAGGGTGCCACCCCCACAGCAGCCCCCGTCACCACACCTGCTGCTGCTGCCACCACCGCCCCCTATCACCCCCCTGCTACCTGCGCCCTCTTTGCTGCCGACCTCGTGTACAGCAGTGA
Organism: Tetraselmis chui; assembly: GCA_026401115.1. NCBI lineage: Eukaryota > Viridiplantae > Chlorophyta > Chlorodendrophyceae > Chlorodendrales > Chlorodendraceae > Tetraselmis > Tetraselmis chui. Next base: position 19,086 of record JAPMLY010002199.1, on the reverse strand, counting down.
CGGCGGAGCAATCACAGACAAGTCGAGCGTCACAATGGTCGTACGATTCGCGGATGACTCCGAAGGCGCGGGGATCTGTGACGACTGCGTAACAGTGGACGGCCCGGCGGATGGGGCGGTCAAGGGGGTGCGCGCTCTTACGAGCACCGTCTTCCAGGTGCTGGTGGGCTGGGGGGAGCTGCACACTGGCACCGTCTGTGTGAGTGTGGACTGCAGTCGGACGAGCATGTGCTTCACGGTGTACTCCGATCTCATCCTGCGGGCAGCAGGGTACCAGATAACCCCATCAAGAGCGCACAGCACGTAGCCGTCTTCTTACCTTTTAGTCGTGACACATAGGTGTGAGTGTGAGCTTGTGAGAGCGATAGACAAAGTTGCGATGGCCTCTGCTCGGTGTGGTCTCCCATTGATAGATTACAGCCTTTCCTGCAGAGTGAACCCGCGCAGACATACAAACATTGCAGAGCGGAGCAGAAACAGCTCAGCCGCGAAAAGCACATATACGCTGCAGCAGACAAGAAGTCTATCCAGCTGCTCTGGTCTCATATGTAAATATCCCAATATTCATCTCTCAGGCATCCATCATCCTCGCAACACAAATTTGAAATAAAACGGCGATGCATAGCCCCCTAGTCGAGATCCATACGTAAACCCCTACTCCACGTATAAAGAACACGGGTTTTAGGGTTTGTATAAAAAGAACACGCGTGTTTCGTCAATTGCCAAATCCTTGCAGCACTGGTACGTAAACCTGATTACAAGTCAACTACCTCGTACAACTAAGTTGCCCTTTCAATAGCCGTTCCCAGCCAAAGAGGATATCTCTTTGGTGTACCTTCCCCCCGCGCCCGCTCCCCCTTTTTTTGCCCCGGATGGACGGACGAGGGTAGGACTCTGCTGCTCAGCTATCCTGCTGGTTCTGAAGCAGCGGTTCTGCAGAGGAGGAGCCGCTTGGCGGTTGATTGATGCGGCCATGCAAGTTGAACTTGGCTGTGCCATTACGAGTTTGCCAGGAGGCAGGCACTGGGGACTGCACATCCGCCAGCGACAGGCTGCGCTGCACGTTGCGCACCCCCGTGGGGCCGACGACCAGGTAGAGGATGAAGAGGACGTAGCAGGTGAGGAATGCGTAGAAAAACACCCGAAAAAAAATGTTGTCCGGGAGATCCTGTCAACAGAAGGTACCAATGCGGCAAATCAGTGCCGCCCAGCGCGCAGAAAAGCCTTTGCTGGAAGATAAAGAGTGTGTGACAGTCTAACGCGTCGGTTGGCTAGTGAACAGTAGTGGGATGTTAGGTTGCTTCTTGAGCTCACCTCAAGCTTTGAAATGACGAGGTAGCCGTTGATGGTCATGCATATTGCAGCGATGCACCAGGACAAGATCTGCATGGAGAGGGAGTTGACCATGTGGCCCATGATGCGCTTGGAAGAAGTGAAGGACAGCAGCTGACGTGCAACACACAAGTAGGTAGTGAGACACGCCAGTTGCATTTGTTGCACCTTGACCTGCATATGAACAAGGCATACAAAGGAGATGCGGAGCATGAGGGAGTGGGGAAGTACCGGGATAAGGGCAAACGGGAGCTGCACGCTCTGAAGGACGTTGAGGGCCTGTGTCAAGGTATCCAGGGCGATGGGGTCCCGGCAGAACAGCGACACTGCCATGGTGGGGAGCAGCGCGATGCCTCGGGTTACAAACGTGCGCTGCCAGGGTTTAATCTGGAGGTTCAGGAAGCCGCACATGACAAACTGTCCTGTGTAGGTGCCGGTCATGGTGGAAGACTGTCCGGCCGCGAGTAGCCCCAGCGCCCAGATTATCATTACCTGCACCCCATCACCTCAAGCACTAAGTGTGCTGCAAGTTGTCAACAACACATGAGCACGGGGCTGGGTTCAGGCATCAGCTGCGGCAGCTCACCGACACTCCAAAGCGTTCACGAAGGTATTCGCCCGCATTCCCCAGCCCGATCTCATCCTCTGTCGATTTGCCGTAAAACCCAGCCGAGAACACGGCGATCACAAATATGTTTATGACGAATGTGACAGCCAGGGCCAGCGCTCCCTCGATTGCAAAGAAAGACGCTGCCTCTCTCACCTGTTTTGAGTGGAATAAAAATACTCATACGGGCGGTTCAATCAGAAGCAAAAACCCTCTGGCGAGGGATTTGAGATAAAGGGTATGAGCGAGGAAGGCTGTGTGCGTGCGCGCGCGCGCGTGTGTGTGTGTGTGTGTGTGTGTGTGTGTGTGTGTGTGTGTGTGTGCTTGTGAGTGTGTGTGTGAGAGAGTGTGTGAGTGTTTGTGCTTGTGTGTGTGTGTGTGTGTGTGTGTGTGCGCGCGCGTGTGCGTGTGTGTGTGTGTGTGTGTGTGTGTGTGTGTACGTGTCCGTGCGTGCGTGTGTGTACGTGGATATGCTGGGTGTGTGGGTGTGGGGGGGAGGGGGGGGGGGGGCACCTTTTCCGGGCGTCTATAGTTGATGTGGCGGCTGTGAACCAGGGAGGAATGTAGAAACAGATTGTGCGGCATGATAAGCGCACCCAACAGGGCCACAGCCTACGCAAGGGCCAGGAGCAAAGGCGAAAGTGAGAGTTGGGAGTGGTACGATACCGGGCTGATGCACCTGGACTGATGCGGGTGTGTGTGGCCTATAAGTAGAGACTCCAAAGAGGTTCATGCTGTAGAAGTGGGCAGCCATGCATACCTGGTGAATGTTGGTGCTATCGAGCGTCGGGATGAAGAGGCCAGAGGTAATCTCCATGCTGCTGGGGCCCACCTCCGCAAACATCCAGCCAAACGCGAGAACCATGACGCCAATAAATATGGCAAACAGCATCTCCAGCTTCCGGATGCCTGAGTGTCGGCGCGATGGGGTGCGTGTGATGAGAACCCCCGATGCCCAACATGCAGTCAATATGAACAGTGGGCGAGATGACAGCCCCGGCTGACCTTTCCGCTCGATGTAGAGGAACATAAAGCAGTCCAGAGAGGTAATGATAACGCCTGACCAGAGTGGAATGTGGCCAAAGCTGAGGATGTTGAGCGCGATCGCGCTGCCAATCACTTCCTGGATGTCACTCCCAATGATGGCGATCTCGGTTTGGATCCAGAGCACGTAGCGCGGCAGCCAATGGTACTCGTTTCTGTTCAGCGCGGTTACAAGTAAGCGCAGAATGACAGGTACGTGTGTGTCCGTATGTCTGTGTGTGTGTGTGTGTGTGTGTGTGTGTGTGTCTGTGCGTATGGGTCGGCGAGCTCAGGCAACTGTGGCTGCAGTGACTTAGCAAGAGCCTATAAGGAGGGCGTGGAGGAGGACCTGCAGTGTTCGGCAAGGTCCCAGCCAGTTGCAATACCCAGCCGCGCGGCTAGCATCTGCAGCACAAAACCCTACGATTGCCACGCCGCAGTGTCAGGTACGATCCACATGGCACCATGAACCCCCGTCCCGCCCCCGCCGCCCCTCCCCTCCCCTTCCCTATGAACACACCCCCCCCCCCCCCCCCCCCCCCAACACACACACACACGCACACCCAAACCTGTTCCCGTTGCTTGAGGAAGCCGAGGGTATATGCATACCATGAGTGTGGACAGCAGCAGTAGCCAAAGGAGGGAGCATGAGGTGGTCGCGCCCGCTTGCAGGTCGCTCTCCAAGTTGCCCGGATCCTGCAGTGCAACGACATATCAGATCACACACCCACCCTCCATTCTAACACACCGCAAGGTTGCCATCCCCGCTGCACTACCGCCATACCACGTATGCGATGGACATGAGGAAGCCCGGGCCAAGGTACGCGTAGAGCTTTTTGAACGTGAACCAGTGCCGCCTGCTGCGCCCCGCTCCTCCGGGGAGGACGTCTTCGTCGTCGCTCTCGGCGATCATGACCTGAGCCCCCGAGTAGGCAGCCGAACGACGGGAGTCTTCATTCAAGTCCCCCTCAGAGTAAGACACCGTCAGGCGTGGTTCCTGCTGAGGCGTCCTGCCGTCACGAGCCATCCACCCGTATGTCAGCTTCCAACCCGCCTAGCAAAGCTGAGCCCCATTTGAAAAGGTAAGGTTAAGTCACGAGCTTGTTGGTGCACAATCAATGAAATACACCGCATGCCCCCTCACCCGCTGGCCTGTTCTGACATTATGGCGTCCCGCTGCAAGTCTGTTGGTTGATTCCTGCAAGCTGTGGGCCTCCCTTCCCGGGCAAGCACCGCCAGTGTTGTTGTTGTTGCTGTTGCTGCTGTTGTTGAAGCAGCTACCTGCGATCGAAATGGTCATAATAATATCGTGAGTCGCGTGCATTAAAGAAACAGGTTGCACTTGCGCATATGCATGGATCTTATCAAGCCTTGGCAGGCAGGGTTACAAAACCCCGAGCGAGTTTAGGTGAGAGTGCTTCTGCACAACGTAAAGACGCGCCAAGGATGGCATTAACTGACGAGAGGGCAGCACAGCGGAGTCGACGGCGGAGCGGCAAGAGACGGCGCGCTGCCCTATCGTCCATTCATTAGCGTAAAACGTGCACAGTCTGAAGGGTGCGAATGCGGGCGTGGTGCTGAAGCGAGGACTTCTGTTCGACTCGACACGGATCGGTTTCGTGGCTTTGAAAAGGCGAGACGACAGAGGAGAGTCGCATACGCTGCGGGGGACGGGAAAGACAGGGGAGCAAGGGGCGGCAGGGGATCAATGAAACACAGTCACCGGGTGCTGCAACTTACTTCGTCAGCGAAAAGATGCGACGTTCACGACTGTCAACTTGGGAGGATGACGGGTGGTATGACTGGGCAGCGGCCGCGACTGAGATCGTACGTCGTATAGGCAGTGTTCACGCCAAAATATATCGGCGGGCGGTGATCAGCCACAGATGAGGTCAGAGCTGTGTACAGGGTTGGGCAAGCTGTGCAAGTGCCTGGTGCTAGTGTACAGCGAAGCGCGGTGTTGAAGGGCACCCTGTGGACAGCGAGGAGATGGACCGGTGTATCGTTGTGTCTATCGGGTGCTGGGCGCAGGAGAAGCTGTCGCGCGCGTCGGAGCTCGAGAGCTCAGCAGGGTCGCCTACCTCCCGCGTGCGCTGCGCGTGCCATCCTCGGGTCGCCGGACATTTCCGTGTACGTCCGCCCTGTTGTCGGGGTTATCGTCGGATCTGAAGTGGGAGAGTGCCAGCAGAATGGGTTGCGAGATTCCGCTCGCGCGGCAAAAGATACTCCTCGTACACGGAACCTTCATCATGGTGTCCACTACAGTAGATATTAAATATTCTTACAAGAAAAAGCAGCAGAGGCCACTACTGTAGATCTCATCTTTTTTCGCGGATGGTGGCAAAAACCACTTATTAAGAACCGGCCTTAAGTTCTTCACAGAAAAAGCTGGATTACAGGAAAACAAGATGAGCACGGACAGGGGAAATGGGAGGGGGAACAAAAAAGCAACAATGACAAGATGATCACGGAATCCAAAGCATGGCTAAAGGAAGCACTACATTGTGCATAAACCTAGCAAGATCAAACAAAGAAAATCATAGGCAACGCCGAGAATGCAACACGTGGAGATGACAAGCGGCGCCTCACGCGGACCTCGAGGAAGCACGGAGACGTTTGCGGCTCATGGTGCGGGTGAAGAGCGCCGTGGCATGAGAAGGCGTCCCAGCCGAGGAAGAAGCGGCCTCCACGCCGTCTGCGGCGGCGGACAAACCGCGCAAGGCGTTGTCCGCGTGAGTAACATGGACGGCGAGAGAGACCTTTCGACGCCATGAGGCCAACAACTTGCCCACATGCATCCCTTATGAGGCGGTTGCCTGCTTGGCCAGCTCCGTCAAGAAAGCCGTGGCGTGGTCGCCGAGAGTATCAAATACCGTGACTGCAAAGGGAATGAAGCGGATGCCGGGGCGACTCCTCACCCCCTCCGAGTACTTCTCGAACTTAGTCTTCTCAGCACGGCATGGAGCGACTTCGGGAGACGGGGGGCTAGAAACGCCGAACAAACTGGAAACCATGGCATCAAGAGCAAGTTTTGAGCCTCGGATGCCGTGATGTTGCAAGACACCCACATTCGCGGGGAGGCCGTCGTTGCCGTTGGGGAGTTAAACTAACATCGTGGGGTCTGTGAGAACCTCGACGCCAACCCCGAGTTCGCCATGAACCTCGGAGATGATTTCCGCAAGGGCCGTCACTTACCAAGAGTGAGAGGTGTGGACCGAAGCATCTCCGCCGCATCTCGCCAAATTGTTAGCAAAAGCAGTGGCCCACGCATCATCTGACATAACAACACCCGCCGACGCAAACGCACTCCGCAAAGCTTGAACCGAGAGATGGTAAGAAGCACAAGAAGTGGGAGAGCATGGAGTAAAGAGGATGCGGGATGAGGGTAGGCCGAAGATGCGACATACCGCGACGCGGAAAACTGCGTTGTATTGCTCAAGGAACTTGTCACGGAGCTCGCTGAGGTGACCCGTAGTAGGTGGGTCCGAAGCAAAAAATGCGAGGGCGCCGTCGCCGTGGCCGAGACGAGATGCAACTAGACTCCCGCCGATCGCGGTTAGAAAACGTGGGAGCGAGCTTTTTGCGGCCACTCAGAAGGCGGTATTTTTGAAGCAACTGCTCCATGAGTTTCACCAAGACTCCGGGTCTCCCATCACAATTCACGAGGACAATCAGAGTTGCATTGCACTCAGCAAGAATAGCATGACGACCGGACGCAGCAAGCACATGGACGTGAGGTACCACTTCTGTCGGGAGAAGGTGGAGAGCGGAGACATCTAGGTGCAATATTGTGCGACGGACAACATGCTTGTTGATGTGCTAACCAAGCCATTAGTGAGTGCAATGCACGGCAAGTTGTGCAATGCCATCATGGGATTGCCTGCGTAGCAAGGGGGAGTGTTGCGAGACATAGTTTGTGTGGTAATCAAGTTACTACACAGCAATATTGGTCAAGTTGCATCGTGATAGTACGGCTGTGACTCAGCACTACAAGATGGTAAGCCAATCAACAATAGAGAGGATTAGGTTGCTGATGGTGGCAAGTTGCTGAGCGTTAGATATCATCTTAAGGCTCAGAATGTACGTTGACGTGTGCTCACCACAAGGTGAATGCGTGTCATGTGATAGGCAAGTGCTAGGCACTTGCTGAGGGTGAGATGACATGCAGTGTCACTCACCGAGTGTAAGCATTCTCTATCGCCCCCTCAACTTTGACAAAGACAATCACAGAGACAACCAGCCCGAGGCGTGGTGTCGGGACAACAAAAGTGAGAGAGTTGTAGCCTAGTGACAGCTCTATACCGAATCAAACACGTTATCGGTATGTCCGATCTAGACATGTACTAATCCTATATAGAGTAGCTTACATTAGCAATTTGCAACTATTGACTAGACGGTGTTAATTACAACACTCCCCCTGAAGGTAGCTACGGGATTAAGCGTTGCATTGGGTCTTCTCCTCCGAGGATTGCACTTCGGTGTCTTGTCTGTGCATGTCATGGTAGAGGTTGGGTGAACATGTCGGCCACTATTTGGTCAGTGGGAAGGTACCTCAACTTGATGGTTCCCTGCTCCACGTGGTCCTTGAGGAAGTGCCACTTGAGACCGATGTATTTAGTCTTCTCACTGACCAAGGCATTATGGGAGTACGCGATGGCGTTTTGGCTGTCCTCCTAGATGGTGGTGGTTTCGGTGATGGGGGCGTGGAAGATCCCCCCATAAGTTGGCGGAGGTGGAGTCCCTCCTTGGTGGCGTCCGCCGCCGAGTAGTACTCGGCTTCACAAGTGGATTGGGCCACGCAAGTCTGTTATTTGGACTTGTAAATGATGGGTCCGCGTCCGAGAGTGGAGAGATAGCCCGAGCGGGTGTTGCTGTCGTTTGCCCAGTCAACGTCGGCAAAGCCTATGAGTTGGAGACTGTAGTCCGTGGGCCCCCCCCAACGTCAGGAACATGTCGATGGTGCCATGGAGGTATCGAAGGGCCTTTCAGAGCCTGCACGTGTGCGTCCGTGGGGGACGCTTGGGCGGAGCCAAGGATGCTCAACGCCGTGGAAATATCGGGACGCGTGCAAACGGCCGCGTAATGTAAACAACCAATGAGACTTGGGTAGACGTCCTGGGCCACGCCGGTAAGGGGGGGGGGAAGTCATGTGCGCAAGGCCGGCGAGGAAGCCGGGGTCCATAGGAAGGGACGAAGGCTTAGAGTCGGTCATGCCGTACTTTGCGATGATGTCGCGCAGGTATTTGGACTGATCTAGCGAGATGGTGCGGGCCGAGCGATCGCGGGTGATGTGCATGCCCAGGAGTTGGGAGAGGTAACCCATGTCCTTGACTTTAAACCGTGCACCAAGCTGAGCCTTGAACGACGCAAGCCATGTGGCATCATTGCAGGCAGCGGGAATGTCGTCCACGTACAATGCGATCATGGCGAAGATGTGACCGCTGCGAAAGATGTAGATGCATGGGTCGGAGACGCATTGTTGCCACCCGTGGTTGACAAGCCATGTACGAAGGAGCATGTTGAACTCGCGAGAGGACTGTTAAAGTCCGTAGAGGTAGCGTTTGAGATGACACAATTTGGACGTGCCATCAAGCGGAGTGGTTGGCCGAGTACTAAAACCGAGTGGTTGTCGGATGTACACATCCTCCTTAATTGGGGCGTAGATGAACGCAGTGTCGATGTCAAGCCGACACAATTCAAGGTCGCGGGCGGCTGCGATGGCAAAGAAGAGGCGAAGGCTGGCCATGCGGATGACGGGGGAGAACGTCTCCGTATAGTCGAGGCCAACGCGTTGGCTGCACCCTTTGGCGACGAACCGTGTTTTGAAGCGGGAGACATCGCCAACGGTGTCGGACTTGACTTTGTAGATCCACATGCTGCTAATGACCGCGCGGTCAAGGGGGAGGTCGACGAGTTCCCACGTGCCGTTGTCTATGAGGGAGGAATACTCATGCTTCATGGCGGCGTACCAATGGGGGGCGTGGGCGTTGTCCAACGCAGCCCGGTACGATTTGGGTTCCACACACTCTCGGGCGGAAAGGAGAGCGATGGCAGTATATGATGCGCCGGCAGGCGTGTGAGGAGGGCCACTGATCAGGGCTGGCACGTGGGGGTGCTCGAAGATGTCCTCTTTGGCTTTGCCATGCTCGGGGTCACAACACGCCGTGACAAGTGTCGGACACGAGGGCTATAAGGTCCCCGTAGCGAAGGGGATGCGACCGGAGTCGAGCCTAACGAGGGGCTGTAGGAGGGGTTGAGGATCGGTCAATGGGGTGTCGATAGGGTGGGAGGGGGGTGAAATGTCCTGCGGAAGATCGTCATCCGAATGGTATGTGATGACCGAGTCGACGGGGAGGCGCGTGCCGAAGCCCGGAGTGTTTTCTTGGAAGACAAAATGGACGGACGTGGTGATGCGGCGAGTTTCGGGGTTGTACACGCGGTCCCATGGGGCGTCAGGCGGATAGCCAACCCTGACGCCACGAAACGCCGTTTCGCCGAGTTTCCGACGCAACTTGTCGGGCACTTTGGCGAAGACGGCGCACCCGAAGACGCGGAACTTGGATGCGTAAGGCACCGACGACGTAAGGAGAGTGAGGGGAATGCCACCGGTGAGGTCGACCGAGCGGATGTAAGTGCGGTTGCGGAGGTACACAACGGTGCTCACATGTGACGACCACATGGAATTGGGGACGGCCATGCTGTGGAGCATCGCAGAAGCAATGTCCCGGATAGTGCGCGAGGGACGTTCGGCTTTGCCGAGCATGTGATGGGCATAGGGGGCAGAAAAATGCACCCCGACGCCGAGGCGAGCGCACATGTGGCGGGTAGCAACCGCTTCAAACACAGAGTCCGAGTCGAATTTGATGACCAGGTGCGAAAGCGCCTGATTGGGAGCGATGGCGTACATACATTTGTTGGATTTCAAGCATGATGGTTTCCAGCTCAAAGCATGCGTCATCTTTGGACTTAAGGAACCGATCCCACATGTAATGAGTATGGTGGTCGATGACGAGCAAGCAGTAGCGGAGGCCATGTGGGGAGGAGACATTAACATGACCCCAAAGGTCAGATGGCATGTTGAGAAGGGGACGGGATGGTTTCGCGCAAGCAGCGGTGTTGCGTGGTGTAAAAGTGGCCTTGTCCAACAAGCATAAATCGCAAGAAACGTTTTCACAAATGCTGGCTAATGTTGGGCTAGTTGGGACACCGTGGGTATGTTATGCCTTTAGGCTTTGCATGTTAAGGTGTCCAAACCGGCGGTGCCACAACACGGGGTCGCACTGGGCAGCTAGGGTAACACGGGAACCGGGGTCGCGCGCTTTCTCCGCGGAGGGGCTTGGGGGTAGCTTTGGTTGATGAAGCAGGAGGTAGAGGCCGTTTCCGGACGGCTCTAGCAGACCCATTCGTGTGGGCACCACGAGGAGGCCAATATCAGAGTCAGTAGGGAAAATAGATTCACAGCCGCTGTGGAAATGCATCCAACTTACACTAAGTAATCTTCCGATGCGCTAAGCAGAGCAAGATGAAATGTCGGGTGTGTACATTGCGTGGATAGTGCGGTGAATGGTTTGGCTATATGCTAGCCGAACGGAAAGTCGCACTGAACCACTGCCCTTAACGTCGACGCCGACCCCGCCCACGTGAGAGGGAGCGGAGAGCAGGGTGAACGTAGAGAAATCACCTCAAAATGCGGTGATGTTGATCTAGAAGGCGGAGTCAACTACCCAGAATTGTGAGAGGTCACGACCATGGGTGATGGAAGATGAGAAAGCGAAAGAGCTGAAGGGGACACTCACGTCGGTGTCATCGTATTCATTTGTGTAGTCCTCAAGGGTAGGCAGACTGTCAGCGTCGTATGCGGGGACGTCGCTCAGTAGGGCAGCGTGTGCAAGGGCGGAGCCACCAAGGGTGCTGTACTTTTGGACGATTATCTTCCGTTTGGCAAGAGGGCGTCATTTGGGGCAGTGCATGAGGACATGATGTAGTCCAGACTGCCACATGCGCTGCACTTGTTGGGGAGGCCACGGCCACCACGAAGACCACGCGGGGTGTGTCCGCGGCCGCTGTGCGAACCGCGACCAGTAGCGACAAACGCAGAGATGGGAGGGGGTGATGTGTCAGGGGGCGGCATGCTTGGAGCACTGGCGTCCTCTTCCATATTCTGTGCCTGGTGGAGAATGTTGGCCATCACCTCATCGGCGGATAAGAGGTAGTCTGTGTCGAAGGCGTTAATGACACACTGCTTGGCCTGGCCGAAAGGGCCGGAACTGGATATGCAACGCAGCATGGGGAGGCCAAGGTTGTGGGGGTGGATCGCCGCGGAACCATCAATCACTTGGCACGTTTCATTATATTCGTCGAATGTCCACATAAGGAAGTGGACATAGTTTGTCAGGGACTGGCAAGGGCGCTGTCGGACCATGAGGTTGTCCAACAAAGAGAGGGAGCGCGCGAAGGACATGCAGTTCAGTCGTTGACACATAATGTCCCATGTTGCAATGGCGCAGTCGGGTCGTGTAGATGAAACGCACTTCATGGCCTGGTCAGCGCGCTTGTTGTCGCGGGTTGCATGGAGCAGTAGCGTGTAGGCGTAGTGTTGGGCATGTGCATCCAGCCAGGCGCCCGACTCACGGATGGCCAGCTAAGGGATGAGATACGCTGCCTTGATGGAGAGGAAGTTTAGGAACTTCCTCTTTCACTGCTTGAAGTCCGAGTTGGGCCCCATGGTGGGGACCGACATCTTCATAGACCAGTTGAGGGCCTCCTTGTCAAAGCCGGTTGCTTCATGTGCAACACGGCCGATGACCACCGGGTCAATGGTGGGGCGACGGCCGCCACGGCTGTTGTGAGCACCACGTTGGGCATGAGAGAATGATGGCATTGGAAGTGTGGAAGCGGGCCACCAGGACGGTAAGAGTGGCCGGGCACTGCAGTCGGCAGACCGTACGGGTGCAGGTGGCCACGGGAGGTGGGGACGTGGTGCGGCCGTGCATCACGGAAGAGGGGTCCATGAGTTGGAGGGGCATAGCCGAGATGGGGGAACGGTGGAGGTGGTGGGAGGGGGTCCATGGAATGGTAGTCGCGCGGTGGTTCGCGATGCGCATCGAGACGGCGGTGAACAATTGGGGGGTCGATAGCAGCAGCTACATCATCAGCAGCCGCAGCGTCGGCCGACTGCGCGTCCATGCGTGCGTTTATGAGCGCCATGTGCTCAAGGACCAACGCGAGCGTATCGGGGGTCGGAACGAGCGAGCTCTGCTGAGATCCGGGTTCAGGGGAATCAGGAGGCGAAACATGTGGAGAGTCGGCGGAACGAGTTTTTGGTGCCATCGCGGGAGACGAAAGAACAAACATAAGTGCAGGCAGTTGTGAAAACCGCTAGCCCGACTTGTGCCTAACCGTGGTTGTTGAGAGACGGCCTGATGCCCGCCGATCCCTCGGCATGTTGCCCCGGGGTGTCTCAAAGTACCTTTTTTGTATCCTCCACCTATTGTTAGACACAAGTCGAGGCCACGGCCATGTCAGGTGGAGCGATGCGCTGGCGGCTGAGTCGCTAAATAGATATATGAACTAATTAAGCTAGGGTTGTCGTGCACCATGTGTATGCGTATTCACCCGGTAGTGCCCCCCTCCCCCCACCTTCTCTAGCGTGGACATGTGTGCACCATGTCCACACACGACGAGTGCGTCGGTGTGGGTGGCTGGCTGGCGTCCTCGGGTAGCTGACTTAGGTAGGGTGGTGGGTGGGTTTTAAAGCGTAGTTTATACTGGCGGGCGCCCGCCGGCGGCGCAGCGGCGGCGGCCCCGGAGGGGGGTGCGCTCGCAGGCCCGTCGGCACCTACCTCTACCTCCACGCGGTGGGCGCTGGTAACCCCATAGCCGTGCCAGGCCTGGCACGGTAGGGGGCTGAACGAGGTACCGACAGCTGCGATCCGCGGGATCAGCAGCTGTCGGGAAGCCCTGTACGGAGGGTTTTGGAAAAACAAAATATCCGTACTCCGGCACAGGGATCTCCCGCTCGGGCAGTCCGATATGTCTTTTCCGCGACTAAATACTCGCAGATACTCTCCCGACGATGGGGCGGGGGCGGCGTCTGCGAAATATTTTTTGGCGAGGAGAGGTACGGGCGGATCAGCGGAGGGACGAGGGTGTCGGAGCTGGCGGCGGACAGCTGGGAAGCAGCGCTAGGGACGGCGCTCGCTAGCAGCCGCTAGCCCTGCGAGAGCCTTAGGTCTCCCCTGGGGGCGAGGCCTGTTGCTGCGCAGGACGAAGGATGATCGCAGCCGGAGGAACGACACCGTCTGGCGGCGGCGGTCCCTAGGATCGCCCGCCGCCGGAAAAGCCCGGTACGGGGGGTTTTTGGAAAAATTCCCGTACCCACCATCTTTTGAGGACCGGCGACTCGATCCCTGTGTTCTTCCAACCTCTTCCCTAGTCGGTACCCGGTTATCGACAGGCTGCCTCAGGCAGTGTGCCTAGGGTTATCGTAACGGCACACTGCTCGTAAAGGCGGCCCCCTAACAACGTAAACCACCGGGGGAGGGCACGGACGGCCACAGCGCGATCAGATAGGTGTTGGAAACATACGGGAAAAGGACAGGGGACAGGAGAAAATCTGGCTCGGGGGCAGGAGAGCCAGCCGGACACCGTCTGCAGCCTAGTTCTTTTTTCTTCTCAGCCCCCGAAGGAGGAGAGAAGACTCGGCTAGGTGGAAAGCTGCGTCGAGAGGAGCGGCTAATACCTCGGGCGGGGTTGAGCACGGATCGAGGCGGGACCGACGACGACCTATGCGAGGGGGGTTTTTCACCTGCCTTTCCCCCCAAGCTCCGGCACGACCGGAGTCGCACAGGAGCCGAGGTCAGGCAGGTTCGCCTCTACCACCTCAAGCCGAGCAGCCTTGCTGATCAGCGACCCCGCAGCGGCTGGAGCAGGCCGCGTATCGTGGAGACTAGCGACACTTTTTATTTCATACTGTATCCAAAAAAAAAAACGTATAGATCAGAAAATTATAAATACCTGGATACGGGTATGTTTTAGACGGTATCGTTACTGCCATTGGAGAGGTTGGGATTAGTGGTTCACGGTCTACCTCACGCTTAGAAGTCCAACAAAGTTGAGCATAGCAAAAGGGGGGGCCCAGAGACTCCATCCGGTTTTACTGGTATTGGAGTAAAATATTTCAATTTCAATTTCAATATACTGGCGATACCACCGACTACAAGGTGAAAGTATTAAGTGTCTATATAAACTTGCCTTCTGCGGGAGAGGTGGCGATCGCAGCTCGCCGAACCGGCTTATCGTGCGTGAGTGACGTGAGGCGGGGGCCCATAACATGTTAAACCGTGCACATACGATCAATATGGAAGGTATCTAACGCTCACGTAGTTACAGTCACGGTCACGCAAATAGGACAGTCATAGAGACATCAAGCCCGAGGCGTGGTGTCGGCACAACAAAAGTGAGAGAGCTGTAGCCTAGCGACAGCTCTTTACCGAATCAAACAGGTTATTATCGGTATGTCCGATCTAGACATGTACTAATCATATCTAGAATAGCTTACAATAGCTATCTGCAATTATTAACTAGAAGGCATTACTTACAACACAACCCAACCTGGATTGTATGAAAATGCTTTCGGGCACGCACTAGCACGGGTGCCTTGGCCATGTTCTTCTCCGTGCAAGAGAGTGGCTTCCGCATCGATGGTCCCCGCTGAGGGTTGCACAAGGACAATTTATCGTGTCATGGGGTTGATTCCTATTTTTTGCGGTATAGTGCGCATTGGAATGAGCCTCCCCCGCCCCCCTCCCGCTACTTCGCTCTCCCAGAAGGGAGCGGACAAATGTTTTCCCTTACTACATGTCGCAACTAGCGACTTTCATCGACACCAAATTCCGTTTTATTTGTCGGCGGTCATTGTACATACAAACCCGTTGGACTAGTCCACGTCATTGAGCATTTTCTACGGCGGGGGGAGGTGGATGTTATTGAAGGTGCCTTATCTCTGAGTGCGGTACATTCCAAGCGGCGATCCGCGGGCGCGGTATGAAAACATGGGCACGTGGCGTGGCCAGATTTTGCCACAAGCCACGTTTGTATGTGATGGCTTGTGACACGGTGACGAACCCGCATGGGCTCACACGTACATGGGGTGCACTTCCACTCCATGGTATTACAACGTATGCGGCTTAGCAAAGAAAATATGATCGCGACATGTATTTTTCGTCCCGAGTTGGACCTCCTCATGTCCACATGGCCTATGCGTACTACCCCGCCCTGTATTTGTCGTGGAAGATCGTGTTCGTGCGTTTCGCTTGTTCAACATGTAAAATATTGGAAGATTTACAATCTTAGCCATGCCTTCACAACAATGCGCATGTATGGGTTATTGTTGTAAGTAATACCGTATACGTATTAGTTGCAGATAGCTATTGTAAGCTACTCTAGATATGATTAGTACATGTCTAGATCGGACATACCGATAAATTGTTTGACTTGGTACAGAGCTGTCGCTAGGCTACAGCTCTCTCACTTCTGTTGTCCCGACACCACGCATGTAGGCTGGTTGTCCTGTTTGCGTGACTCTGACTGTAACTACGTTTGCGTGAGTTATCTTCCACACTAATCGTGTTTGCATGGTTCAATAGGTTATGGGCCCCCGCCTCACGTCACTTACGCGCGACAACCTGGTTCGGCGAGCTGCGATCGACAGCTCTCCCGCAGAAGGCAAGTTTTTATAGACACCTAGTACTTTCACCTTGTAGTCGGCGGTATCGCCAGTATAAACTGCGATTTAAAACCCGCCACCACCCCTCTTACGTCAGCTACTCGACGGCGATAGCCAGCCACCCACACCGACGCACTCGTCGTGTGTGGACATGGTGCACACTAGTCCAAATTGGAGAAAGGGGGGGCGCACTATCGGGTGAATACGCATCCAAAGGTTGCACGACAGCCGTAGCTTACCTTCTTATTTTTGTATTATCTTAGCGACTCAGCCGCCAGCGCAGCGCTCCATCTGTCGTGGCCTTGGCCTCGACTTGTGCCCCACACTGGGTGGAGGATACAGAAAAGGTGCTTTGAGACACCCCGGGGCGTCAAGCCGAGGGGTCGGCGAGCATCAGGCCGTCTCTCTGAAACCATTGTTAGACACGAGTCCGGCTAGCGGTTTTCACCACTGCCTGCTTTTTATTCTGCTCTTTCTTTTTCGCCCTCTGTCGAAATGGCGCCGAAAACTCGCTCTGCCGACTCTCCGCCAGTTTCGCCTACTGATTCCTCTGACCCAGGCTCTCAGCAAAGCACTCTCGATCGCACCCCGGATATTCTCGCGCTCGTCCTTGAGCAAATGGTGCTCCTTAACGCTCGCATGGACGCGCAGTCGGCCGACGCTGCTGTTGTTGCTGCTTCGGGTGCTAATCCCAACACCCATGTCGCTCAGCGCCGCCGCGATGCGCAGCTCGAAGCCTCTCGGGACGGCCAAGACGTGCACACCTTCCCCCTGCTTGAGCATCCCATGCTTGGCTACGCCCATCCGGACACACATACGGCCTTCGCTGCTACTACCGTTGCAGCTCTTGTTGGCGACCCCACCGTCGCACAGCGCCGTCCCGATGCGCACCGCGAGCCCTCGCGTCCCGATGCGCACCGCGAGCCCTCGCGTCACGAGCTCTAGGTTGAACACCTCCCACCACCCTTCCCATACACCCCCGCTGGATGTGCGCTTCACCACCCTGGACCTCTCATCCCGGAGGCGCGCGCTCACCTCGTCCCCCCCTCCCATGGCCACCCGCACCCGTACGGCCCGCCACATACCATGGCCGGCCGCTCTCCCTTTCCCGGTGGTCCACCTCCCCCCTTCCATGGACGGCACCCTCCCCCAGCCCAGCGTGGCGACCACACCACCCGTGGCAGTCGTCGCCCCACCATTCACCCGGTAGTCATCGGCCGAGCGGCACACGAAGCCCCCGGCTTCGACAAGGACGCCCTCAACCGGTCCATGAAGATGTCGGTCCCCGTCATGGGCCCGACCAGGGACTTAAAGCAATGGAAGAGGACTTTCCTTAATTTCCTCTCCATCAAGGCCGCATATCTCATTCCGCAACTGGCCATCCGCGACTCCGGCGTGTGGCTCGACGAACCAGCGCAACACTACGCCTACACGCTGCTCCTCCATGCAGCCAGCGCGAATCAGCGCGCTGACCAGGCGATGAAATGCGTTTCTCTGGCCCGCCCTAACTGCGCCGCTGCCGCGTGGGACATCCTGTGTGAACGCCTCGACTGTCGGTCTTGCTCGCTCCATGTCCCTCCTGGAGAACCTGATGGTCAAACATCGCCATGGTCAGTCACTCACTGACTATGTCCACTCCATGCGCCAGACCTTTGACGACTACAACGAGACGTGCCAAATGGTTGATGGCTCCGCTGCCATCCACCCCCACAACCTCGGTCTCCTCATGTTGCGCGGCATTTTCAGCAACGGCCCACACGGTCAAGCGAAACAATGCTTCATCAACGCCTTTGACACACACTACCTCCTGTCGGCTGATGAAGTGATGGCCAACATCCTCCACCTCGCGCAAAACATGGACGACGACCCTGCCCCGGACACACCCGCTCCGGTCGCATCACCCCCTCCCATCTCCGCGTTCGTCGCTGCGGGCCGCGGCTCGCACAACGGTCTAGGCCAACCACACCGTAATCTTCGCGGTAGTCGACCCAACAAGTGTGGCGTTTGTGACAGCCTCAACCATCTTATGTCCGCCTGCACTACCATGGATGACGCTATCCTTAAGTGGAACCTCGCCAAGCGTAAGATGACCGTCAAGAAGTACGGCGCCGCCGGTGGCACCATTGAAATTGAAATTGAAATTGTTTACAACATGTACCGTATGCGCCGGTTTTTCACCAAAAGCCGGATGCGTCGGCTGCTGTCTCTGGGCCCTCCCAACTATGCCATACAGGGAACTTACAAGTCAGGGCTAGACCGTTAACCACCTAATCCAGCCTCTCCAAGGGTGTTCGGGGGTTTTACTCCCCCCCGGGGAGGGTGCAATTAGAGGCGAAGGTTGTGTGCATTCAGGGTCGTGCGAGGGGGCAATGTGCGGATGCGCGGCGGGAGGTCGTGCGGGACTTGATGCGGTATATGCGTAGGAGGTGATGCAGCCATTGGACAGTATGCGTATGGAGTTGTGCAAGAATGCGAGATGTGTCGAGATGTGCTTTGGAGACGAGTTTATCTGGAGGGTCGGTGCGGGCGGTGAGAAGGGAGGTGAGACTCGTGATGGTGGAGGAGTGCGGTGTACCTGTGCGGCTCATGACTATGGGGAGGATGTCGACCACTGTGCCTGGCCAGTGGTTTCTGATGGCGTTCGCAAGGGGTGTGTATTTGTCACGTATGAGGTCGGCTGTGTGGGAGAGGTTGTTGTCTGTGCAGTACTTCCATTCCCCTATCTGAATCTTTTTTATGGACGCGTAGCGACGGCGACCGTTGGAGTGACCAACGAATCGGGGTTCGAGGATGCGGATGAAGTCAGGTTTGTGTGCAGGGGGACGAAGCAGGGGGGGGAGAATCTCAGGGGGGAGGACGGCGGGGCATGAGGTGAGGGAGTCAGGCGAGAGACCTTCGTCAGCAGCAACAAGTCGGGTGGGCATGTGGGTGGGGTGAGGTGGGTGGCAGTCAAGTGGAGTGAGGGCAGGGGTGGGGGAAGCAAACGATTTTATGGGTTTGTTACCGAAGTCTGCGGTGATGGTTTCCCAACGTCCTCCGTTGTGGCGTTCCAGTAGGGAGAGTAGGAGTTGCAGAGCGCTGTTGTGTCGGTCCTGTCTTAGACCAGACATAGAGGGGCAGTTACCGGCCATGTGGCCGTTGCTGGTGAATTGACCACATAGGGGGCAGCGCAGGGTGGGGTTGTGAGTAAGTAGGCGGGTGTTGTGGACGCCCCACATGAATTCTTGTTTGTGTGTGAACTGGATATTTGTGAGGGTTGAGTGTTTTTTGTGGTAAGAAAAATCGGCGCCGTCCTTCGCGGCGCGGGCGAGGAGGGCTCCGTGTTTGGTTGTTTGCGAGAGAGGAGTGTGTGTGTGTTTTGTGCTGTAGGTTTGTGCGTCGGATTTGAGGTTGGTGT